>JAPMOQ010064744.1:0-15836 GCA_026543055.1 Argiope trifasciata | reverse complement strand
GGTGCACGTTTGGCCCTCAAGGAAAACAGTTAAGCAGTTAAAAAAAGGAATGGTCAGTTTTGAGATCTATATTTGCTTCTTTCTCTACTATTTAAAAATTTCCAGCGGAAATCGAAGGGACTTTTTTTAATCAAGAAATAATACCATCAGTGATAATGAAAATAAATGAATGAAAAAATATGCAATGAAGAGTCGCTTTCTCTAAAACTTTTTTGCATTCTCTAATGAGCATGATATCTTCAAGACTGCCTTGATAAATATTGGCGTTCAATAATTACGAAAGATTAAACTTGCATTAATTTAACATTTTTACAATCCACCGTGTTTCCCTTGACGAGAGTTTTAAAAAAAATCTGTGATATGCAGTAAATAATTATGGCGGTTGACTTTGAGGTGCCACCACAGGGTGAAGATTGAATTCCGCAAAGGATTGAACTCACAACCTTAGGATTTGCAGCCGCGTAGCATATCTGCTAGACCAGTGGTGGGGAAACTTTTTTTAAGACGGGCCATTTGTAATAACTAGACGATCGTAGCGGGCCAAAGAATAATGCTTAATCGTTAAAAAATTTATGTGTTCTATAAACATATACATATATTATTACATACACTTATTATTTTAATAGTAAAAAAGCAAAAGGTAAGAAAATTATAAGCACAAAATATAAAATGAATTTAGTGTAGTTCTTGATGTGAAGGATTATCACTTTATTTTCTGATGTCATTACTGGTTGATGGTGCATGAGAAAAATGAAATTGAGACTGTTTTATCAAAATTTCATCATAGTCTGGTTCCATTTGAGATGCAGAAATTCTTAAAACTGATGAAAGGTGCTCATCTGTGTTTCTTTAAGAAGTTTTCCTAAGCTTCATTGTTGAAAAGATTTGTTCGTATATATAAGATGAGCCGAACATTGTCATTATTTTCATTGCATGAGTAATTAGATTTGGGAAATTATCTGGACTTAAATTTTTATAAAATTCTAGTAATGGTACTGTATGAAAAGTTTGTTTCAGGAGAGTATTACAGTTCAGTTCGATTAACTCAAGTTGAAATTTTGCCTCAACTTCTTCGTAATTAACATTGAATGGGGTCGCAAAAATACTAAATTCTGGTTCCAATTATCTAAAGTCCTGAAATCTCCTTTCAAATTCTGAAGATAGTTTTCTCAAATTAATTTCTTATTTTTTAATCTTATTGTTTGAATAGTGAATTTTAAAGATTGTATTCTTGGAAAATGAGAAAAATCAGATTTAGAGATCTGATTAGCAAATAATAATAACTGTAATTTGAAACCAGGTATTACCAAATATCGTGAAGAAACTGATTTTTCCCTTGCAATTTGAGATTAAGTTTATTCATGTGTATGAATAGGTCTGTGAAAAAAGCGAAATCAGAAAGCCACGTTTCGTTTTCTAAGATGTCAAATTGATTATAAATGTCTTTATCAAGAAGAAAATTCACAATATCGTCTTTTAAATCCCAAATTCTTTCAAATACTTTTCCAGCATTTAACCAACGAACTTTTGAATAATACAGGATATCAGAATACTCAGCATGTCCACGTCTATACACGCATGTCCACGTCTCAGCATGTCCACGTCATTCTTCTTTAAAAACTCGACATTCTGAATCCACTTTTCTTTTTTTAACATCCATTTTAGACGTTACCTACTACGGAGAATAACACACTAAAACGCAATTGACGAAAGCTTACTACTAACTAATGCTCTTGCGCGAGTGTTTGTTGAGGCAGTGGGAGTTTCGAGGATTACACAAACAATTACTCGAGTCACAGCGGGTCTTTGCAGATGACTGACTAAGTCGCTAACTAACTGATCTTCAGGCGGCCTCGCTTGTATTTATACCTACCTGCAAGGATTGTTCGGGAATTGGAGTTTTGCGGTTCTTTCGGAAAAACAGAACAATGAATCGAAAATGCGAGAGTGTCTGGAAGTTTCGAGAGAAGAGGAGTCAGCTGTTTGGGTAGGATGGATTTGTCCAGAATACTATTGTGTTTTGAATATCGCCGCAGGTAGTTTTTATGCGGGTCGTCACATTACGAAGTAAGAAGGGGTTCAAACATTCTCACGATGGCACTCTTAAACGGGCCGGATTAAACCTTTCCGCGGGCCGGACTTGGCCCGCGGGCCGTAGTTTCCCCATCACTGTGCTAGACAATAGTGATCACCAATGTTTAGCGGCTGTCACTGGCTTATTAAGATAATTCCACAATAATATTCTAAATTTGTTTTCCTTAACAGCCGATAGGAATAAAAATTTGACAGCAAAATATACTTATTATTACAAAATAATATACTTCAGTTTTTAGGGTACCGCGTTTCTGCGTTTCGTGAAGTACAGATCAATAGACGATCAGTTCTTTTTTAGTTTGGATATTAAATCGGTGTACCGAATTTTATTCTCCTAGTCGTATTCTCCTAGTCCTCTGCTATCGTGTTTACATTCAAATAGCAGAACAAATAGACTTTCTCTGAAAGAAATGCGCCAACTTTGGCAGAAATAAATACATTTTAATGTAAAGGTCCTGTATCAAATTTAAATTGCCTACGATCTCGAAGCATTTTTTATTCATTTTTGTCGGAAACAAATACTTGATCAGAGAGAAAGCAAGTATTTTTCGAAGAGAGATGTAAAATGTGTTAATTCAAAGAAATGTCGATTCCAAATTTCTTGCAATTACAAAAATATATATATATATACTTCATGAACGAGAAAGTAAAAAATTGAGTATTTATTTGTTCTAAAAATTTTTATATTAAAGAAATTGTGCCGTTTTTATCCCCAAAAAATGTATAAGTGAATTTTGCAATGCATTTTAGCTGAATTAGATCCGACAAATTACGAGTGGAGTTTTCTAGCCAGCATATTATATCATAAAAAGGTTGGCGGCTGTTTTCTCGTTACTTTTTCACATACTCTTAAGTGCTATGACCCCTCTTTCGTCAAGTTTCGGTTTTAGTTTAGTTATATTAACGTCCCGTTTAAGCAACACGAGAGCTATTTTGGGACGTACCTCGTCATTTTGAACCACGGTCAGATGACAAGGACCACATCTGAAGTGGACCCCCCCTCCACACCACACCACACCAGGGGGAGGACGTTTGGCCTGATTTAACGTGCAAAAGACCCCTCACACGAAGGATCTTCGGTGGAAAGGAGTCTCGAACCTGAAACCCTCCGGTTCCGAAACCGAGACCTTACCACCAGGCCACCGCGGCCCCTCGTCAAGTTTTGGACTTCGTGCATAACCTTGTACTTCATAGATTCTCAAATTTTATTTTCAGAATGCCGTGCATTAGGGATTTGCGCTCCGTAATATGAGAAAACTGATTTTACGTCTTGTGGATTTTATATTTCAATCTATTGAAGCAGTCAATTTGACTGGGAACAATAATTTCAAGCTAACGGGAATAATCTTTTAGCTATCTACAGCTATTATTATTATTATTTTGATATTTTAAACTTCATTCAAAAATAAATGTGCATCTTCAAAAATAGTATTTATTTCTTTTTAGTTTGTAGTCATTTAGAAATTTTTTTGAAGTGATCGAAATGAATTTTAATAAAGAAAAAAAGTTTTGGATTCTGAGAAAAAAATGAATGAATGTATATACAAGCAGAAGTGGCTTTCTTAAAACTTCCTCGCATATTTTAATACAGGTCATGTCCACGAGATTGCCTTGCATAGTATCTTCTTTCAATATTTACGAAAGGCTCAACTTTGGTGTGAATTTAGCATTTGTTCTGAGTCTGTCGTGTTTTTCTGGCGATTAATCCGTGATATGCAGTGAATGTATAACTAACATTCTAAAAATTAAATTCTTGTCTTTGACGTGCTTCTACTAACAGATGAGAGCAGAAATTTGTCCCAGAATTACAATTTTAGTCCCAAAATAATATATTTAAGCAACTGAGTTTTTAATATGCCAGTTTTTTATATTTTTAAAAACAGAGGCCTATAGACAGTCAACACCTTTTTTGGTTTTGCTTAAAATTTCATTGTTAGTTACAAAACAATTATTAAATTAGTATACCAAATTTTATCCTTCTATAATTTTACTTTTGATTCAAACAGCTTTGTATTCAAACAGCCAGAAAAACTGAATTTTCTGAAAGAATTGTGCTAAAAATTTAGCAGATATATATAAATTTGGAGTAAAGATCGTGTAACCGATTTCAACCATTTTAATATTTCAAATCTTTTTAGAATTATATTTGTCACAGACAGACACCCTAACAGCTATAATGCCAAAAATCTATTTTTCGAATTGTCTAAAACCTATTCACCTAATGATTTCAATACCTATTATTCTCAGAGATTCACCAACTGATTTCGAAATTTTTACTATTAAGATACTTTCTCAATACTTCGTATACGTAAAGTTAAAAATTTAATTGTGTATTGATATGTCCTGAATCTTTTTTTACATTTAAACTGTGCACATTAGAAATTTGTCTGAAAATTAGAAATGTATAACTGAATTTGACTTCCAATAATTAGCTATATTTAATCCATCGTATTACGAGTGGAAATTTTTGGCCAGCATAAACAACTCAAATAAGTGGTGGTAATTCTCCCATTACTTTATCACGACACTTTTATATTAATTTTTATGCCCTTTCATTCTACGAAAAATTTTGGACTTTGTATATTGCCACGAACTCCATAAGTGCTCAAATTTTATTTCCAGAATGTGGTACATTATGGATATGTGCTTTGTAGTGTGATAGAGAAAACTGATTATGCCTATTGTGAATTTTAATTTTCAATCTTTTGAAACAATCCATTTGAGTGTGAACGATAACTTCAGTGGTAAAAGTGCAAATCTTATTTCATTTACAAAAGCCGAATAATTTTGATGCATAAGCATATATGGGTAAGGCTTATTGAGTTTTCGTATTCAAAAATAGACAGGCAGATATAACTGCAAAATGCGTTTTTCAGAAATGAGGAATTCTAAAAATTAAGACTCATCAGCAATTACAGAATATCATCTTTTATCTGTTTGAGAAAGTAAAAGGTTGTTATACAAAAATTACTTTATACCATGAAGTTATTAAGATATAAATTTGGCGTTTAAATAATTTTTTTTGTAATAATTGTAAATATATTCTTAAAGAATATTGCTAATTTGACGTTAAAGCAAAATTACTGACCAAAGTATTGCTAAATCATGACGAATGGATTAGTAATGCATATTAGGAAAACCAGAAAAAAATCAAGTTTGAATCCAGCTGAAGTGGTTTTCTCAGAACTTTCTCGTAAACACTGTAATAAGCATGTTATCCCATGGAAAGATTTCCGTACTGTTAGAGTAAAACAGTTGCAAAGTAGTAATTTTTGTGGAGAATTTCAGCACTGTTACTGAATCTATTGTGCCATCCTTGGCAAGTAATTAAGCGGCTAATCTCTGGTGTGAGATTAAAACTATGCGAAAATTGAATTTGTGATTTAGACACGTTTTTTCCAACCGAATACAATAAAAACTTAAGGTATCCGACTACGTTAAAAACTCTAGTTATCGACCACACTGGCAATTTTTTTACTGTTATTTCTTGTAATTAAGACTTTCCTCTTTCCAAAACAGTTTCTCTTTACTAGGAAAAGGATGGCTTGACCTGTCATCCAGGGTCACATATTTTTCAGCTAAAATTTGTATTTAATTTCAATATCCTCAGAACTTTCATTTTCATAAACATTCCCCACCGTTAACATTATACCTCAAACACTAGTGGACGTATTTGAAGGAAAATTTCAACATGTGTTTTAAATAATATGAGCAACAAAATTAACCAAAAGTTTTGTTGTTGGTGAAGTATTTTTTCATTTATAGGCGTTTTTAGAAAAATTTAGTTTTGAATTTATGAAAAAAAGGCATACATACGTATATTTTTATCCATAACTTCTTTGCATCTCAACATTTTTCTTACATTTTGGTTCATTTCATTCATTATTAGATTTTATAATTTGTGTACGAAGAAAAATAGGATTGCCGCATTACCATTTTGTGTTGGGTATTAACCATTTTGGTTAAATTTCATTAAAATTAACTAAAACATTTTCTATTTCTCATTATATATTATATTTTCAAATAACTTTGTTTTATTTATAGCATTTTGTATTATAATTGACAATACATCTGTAAACCATAGCTGTAAATAGTTTTAAAAAATCCAGTTTTTTAAAAATTTTCCTACGAAACTAATCGGATATCTTAACACAGAATTCCATTTGTAGTCCCAAAGCTCCATATTGAATTTGAAATATTTTTCACTACGTTTTTTTTTTTGTTACAGCGTTTACATGTTTCTGAACAGACAACTTCTTATTAGATTTTGTTCAAATTCTAATTGATATTCATGCTATAGATGTCAAATTTATGTACAGTTTTCTGTTTATCTATCTGTCTTCTTTCTGTAATTATTGTGTTAGGCTGGTTGCACACACAGCGCTTTTTTCTGATCGCCTATTTCCCCGAGGCCGACATACTGTCTGTCCATCACAAGAACTCTGCTAGACGATCGTCTATGTTTACGGCGGGCGTCATAGAAACAGGTTACTGCAGGAAGAGTTCATTTCGCGGTGGTAGAAATTCATTCAAGTTTCTCAAGTTGGCACGTTTAGCGCCGAACTGGTGATTTATGTATTATAACATTTAATTGTTGAAAACAAATTCAAAAAAAATCACAAAGAGGAAATTTATTTGCGTACTCGGAGTATTGAAAATATCTGATGTTTATGTTATAAATTTACAGAGAGAAAAGAAAATCAAATAGAAAAACTAAATAATTATTTGCATGCCTAATGACTGCGCAAGAAGAGAAAATTAAGAAGTAAAATCATGCAAGACAAAAAAATTAATCGTCATCATTTCATTTTATTTAAATTTATATGTTATAATATAAAATTATCCTCGGAAAATGCGTCAAATTTAACATAAAAGCAATAATATAATTAATCGTAATTATTTCATTTGATTTAAATTTATATGTTATTAAGAGACAAAAAATAATTATATGCAGTTAAATATTAACCAAAGAAAAGATTAATAAAATATAAAAGAAGTAAGTTAAGCGAATATAAAGATAGTGCAATTGCGACTAAAGCGAGAAGACGAACGAGCAAGTTTTTCTTATCGCTACAAATTGACGTCAAGAACAAGAATACCCGCCAAGACTTCCGTCCGATTCCACCCATTCAGAATGGATCTTCCCTCACAAAGATGGTTTCTATAACGCCCGCCATAAACATAGACGATCGTCTAGCAGAGTTCTTGTGATGGACAGACAGTAACAGCAGTAGTGTATTCAATTATACAAGAGTTGACACACGAGACGGACATTTAAAGATTCGGTCCATCCGCCTTTGATCGGACTCTGCGAAGACATCCGCTGTCACTAGCGCTTTCGGGTAATCAGATGCAAGATTTCACACGCTGTGTTTTTGTAGTGTGTAGAGTTGCTTTTTCACAGTGAGTTGACCTTCCTGCATCAAACATAATTTTTATTTCAGCATCAATAAGTTTTCATTTATTATAAAGTTGAGTGAGTTAAATATCAGCATTAAAATTTTAATTCCTTTAAACCCAGAAAGGCTTCCTTATGGGTTTTAAAGATAGAAATTCTGAGGTTGGCATGAAATTTGTTCAGAATTTTGTCACGACTTTAATTTATTGGAAGAAAAAAAAAAAGAAACGATTTATAGAAAATCCACACTTTCTCATATGTATTTACAAGAAACAAGTAATATAAAAAAATTAACTCAATTCCTACTTAGGTCAACAAAGAATTCTTTTTATTTTAGTTATTTTTATTATACAATTATCTCAAAAAATTATTAAGTATTATCAAAAAATTGTTGATTTTCCGAAGTACGGAACTCGCATTCTTCACTTTCACGTGAAAAATATCGAAATACTTATATTTTACCGATTGAGCTTCTGCTACTGTTGATTTTAAATCTAAAACTATTCAAAATATTAAAAATTAATTAAATGTAATGAATGAATCAATATTTGAAAAAAAAACTATTAACATCAAGTTAGAAAAAAACTATTATCATCCGTTACAAGTTTAAAAAAATGTACTTGAACATGAGTGGATGAATAAAAAGTATTTTATTAACGATTTAAAATTTGAACAAGATTTATAAATAAATAAATATAGGGAGAGTGTAAACTAGTAGTAAGAATTAAATAAGTTGGAATCGTAAAATATCTAATTTTGAGAGTCAAGAAAAGAGAGTAGTAATACTCTAGTTCCAAAGAATTTTATTTACATTGCACTATTGTTTCTGGATTTAATTATCAAATCTTTTTTATTTCTAAGCCGACTGTTATTAAAAAAACGTTTTTTTTTTCTTTTGACAAAATATAAACATTACTAGAAATTTAATCAAAATATTACTTTTTTCAAAAAAGTTTCATTATGTTTTTAACTTATTTCTAATGAATCAAAAATATTTTACTAGTAAATAATAATAATATGAAAAAAAAAACAGTTTCTTTATCGCAATGCTTGTTTCAATAAGAAAAGTGGCTTTTTTTACAGTTATCTGTCTCTAATATGATGTTAGGATTATTTTCATACTGTAGATGTATGCCAGAAACCATGCCTACATTTGAAATTAATTATTATATAGAATGTTCCTTATTATTAGCTTTGTAGTGCTCCATTGTAATATTCTCTCTTTGAATATCTTCAATCCTATAATTGAAGAAGTATCCTCAATCATGCATAAATCTCTATTTCTAAGATAACTATGAAAATAATACAGGCTTCAATAAAATCCCGCGTAAATTATGCTAGAATATTACAAGAACAATGTAATATTTTCTTTTATTGCTGAGAATATCAAAAGAGCATTCTATGTATCTTTTTTCTTTACAAATCAATGGTTCAATATTTTATTTTCGATTGTCAAATGTGTTCCAACATAGGGTCTTAGCAAATTTTTATGCAGCCCAAATGCTATATCATCAACAAAAAAGTATGAAATTTTGGGACTTTCTGTGCTTTGCGAGGACAAAATAAAAGGGTATGTATTTTAAAATAAAACAGTATTACTATTCAGTTGTCCATTAGCACAACTGAATGGTAGTATTAATTAAATAAATTATGTATAATAATATTAACTTTATTCTAATATTTTATTATATGTTTATAATTCTCATCTAAGGTTCTGTTCATATTTGTATGTTTTTATGGAATTGCATCAATAAACAAATTTACCTTTAAAACCTTATAATAACTAAGTACGATAATAATTTTAAGTAAAACATTTATTTTACACAATGCAATTTAATATTTCCAATTTTCCCCCTTTTCCTTTTCATTCGACAACAAGATGTTAATAAGGATAGAATTTGAACTCTATTCATTTCAAATTACCCTTAAGCAGTCCATAGTTTAAATAATACGGTTAAAATAAATTTATTTGTTGATGAAATGATGCTGACTCCTACGATGGAGTCGGAATTTAAGCGTCATGTGTGTAAGCATTTGATTTCTGGGAGTGGTCTCGGCAAAATATTGACGAAAGAAAAAAGCACTGTGTGTGCAACGAGCCATAATTATATTAGACTAGTCGGATAGACAGACTTCTACAGAAAAGACTTAGCTCAATATTTGATAGAAATCTAAATTTTATGTTACTGCTTATCCTCAAAAGATCAGACATATGTCAGATAAGTTCCAGCTGGTTGCTGAAAAAAATTTATATTAATAATAAAGGGATCGAATAGTAAGTCTACCTTAGAAAGTTCCATGTAATCCAGAATGTGGTCCGGTGAAGATGGATGGTCACAACAGTTTTAATAAGTGGGATGAATTTTTCTACCACTTCCAGAGGAAAGACACTAGAGGTGTCCACTTTTTAGTCTAGCCAGAGCAATCTGGAAGCCACAGTCGCATTTGATTTTCAGCGGAATGTCGAGGGATACTCCGATGTACCACTGATACTCAGCTGGAATACACCATATCAAATTTAATTTAAATTTTTCATTTCAGTATTGCTGATGATAATCCAAAGGCCGTTACATTCTCCCTACCCTCTTTGACCAATCTATCAACGACCTCATTGCCCCTAATGCTTACGTGTGGTGACATCCATTGGCGGTTAACGCCATGGTTTTGAGATGTCCCTCCATTTGAGAAGAATTGGTACGCTGGTCTCAGCGTTTGCAGAGTACCAGCCACTAAGATGTTGTAGCTCACTGTGACTATCCCATGAAACCAATTCTTCCCTAAAATCATAATCATAAGATATCATAGGATCAAGCTCATACTTAAAAACAATTAATTCATTCCTGAAATGGGTCGCGGTGGCCTGGTGCTAAGGTCTCGGCTTCGGAACGGCAGAGTTTCAAGTTCGAGACTCGAATCCCCCGAAGAACTGTCATGTAAGGGGGGTCTCTTGCACGTTAAATCTCTCAGGCCAAACATCCTCCTGCTGATGTAGTGCGGAGAGGGAATGCCTGCTCAGGTGTCAACCTTGTCATCTGACCGTGGTTCAAAATGAAGAGGTCCGTCCTAAAATAGTCCTAGTCTTGCTCTTAGACGGTACGTTAATATAACTTAACTAAACTAAACATACCTGGATGAGCAAGTTTCAAGGTTGCTTGGCTGAAGTCTCAAGGTGGGAGTCATAATATAAATTCCGATGCCAATGCCATCTTCTGTACAACCAACTTCAGTCTGCACTGCACCTTTAGAAATGCAACTAATAATTTCCAGGAGCCAGGTGTCTAAGAGGGTCTTTTTGGTGATTTTGCTTGTTTGTGGTGGATTTCGGAGAATAGTGGAAGAGATCTCTCGGTAGCGCCCCTCTGAGGGGTTCATACTGGGTCTTAAAGATAGACGCCTCGTGAGATCAGGTTTTGTGTTTCTGCCAAGCCAAAAGGAATTGTGGTGACATCTTAATAAGCCAGTAACAACCACTTAACATGGGTGATCATTTTTGTATATGGGATACGTTACTCGGCTAAAAATCGGATGGTCGAGAGCTTGATCCTTGGCGGAATTAAACCTTTATATTGGCATAATTCTAGCCAATACTATCGCGAAAGAATGTATTTATTTACTGTTTGATTGTTGTGGCAAGTGTGCAGATACAAGGACGTGCGATGTCGAGTGCCGTAGCTGATCATTTTATTGAAGTGCTTAACTAAATTGACTCTTCTTCTAATATACGGGGGCTTTTAGTTGGTTCTAGAACAGGTCCATACCAAAAGGGCAGATATTTCTGAGAATTATTCGAGAGGCGCTCAGTTGTACACATTCTAATTTCTGAAGATTGTTTTCAGACGGGCAAGAATAAATTGGGTCACCACACTCGAGAATAGGTCTTATTAGCAAAATATATGAGATTCTAAGAATGTTCGCGTTAGCTCCCTAATATCTGCCTACTTGATATTTGAGGGTGTTCAAGCGATAAGGAGCCTTCGAAACGAAAAGGTCTATAATATGTCTGTTATTGTTGAATTCAAGATCAAAATGTGTTTTTAATGGCAATGAGTTAAATTTTATCCATCTTGCACACTCAATATGTTTTGTATTTATCTTTGACCCTGACAGGTATGAAGATATAATAACAATTTTTTTTTTCCAAATTAGGGAGATCTGAAAACATGAAAATTTTTCACAGTCACGAGTTCGAATTTTTTGTTCCCTTCAGTACTTTTTCTGCCTTTTCGCATTGACCTTCCAGATGGCGCGTTATGTGAGAGTTACACTAGAGATGAATTTCGTTTTATAACTTCAGATCTGGTGGCATTGGGAACGCCTGTCTTTGGCTCTTTGTCCGCCTCCCTTTGACCGACTTTCAGTTGTCGTCGTAAGTTTGTGGCCTTAATAGGTCTCTGCCGATCAGATATTTGTATTTTAGAGATACGCGTGATCGTCCATGTCAGTTTTTGTCACATCTGATTTTGAATGATTTTACAAATAAATCCATATTGTTTTAGACTGGCGACAACTGGCAAATTCACTTAAGAAGGAAAATGTTGAAAAAACACATCCACATTTCTAAAAAGTGAGCTAAAATTAAAGGTGCTAAAGAGAAAAGCCGAACTAGGTATTGAAAAATTGGAAGATGCGACGTCAGGGGATAAAACCTTGCCGAAAAGAAAAGCGGACTAGAATCGCGAGGTTCAGTCGTGAGATTTGACAGAAATGTATATGTTTGGAGCACACTAAACACATTTGCTCAAATTGCAACACTGCAATGAAATAACAATGAATTTTTTTTCCCCTTTTCATATCTAACTTTCAATTACTTTTCTCTTTCTTTACATGAATTCTGTATTTTGGCACTTCTATATTTTATTTGCAAATTGTTCTGTCAAAATATCGACCATTTCATTTATATTATTTTTTAATCAATTCAGTTTACCATGTGGTCATATTATATTGTTATTGCAATCTATGTTTGTATTGTTTCTGCTTTTTTTTACAGTTAAAATGTTTAAAGTGATTGTAGTTATTAATCCTAATCTATCTACTAAATAGTTTTAATAGTTACGCTTTTGAAAATTTACAATTTACTATAGCGTATGTAGGAAAGAGGCGCGACCTTTCATGTTGGTATGACAGCCGCGTCCGCTGGAAGGTTAAAGTAAGAAGAAACGGTAAAAGGTCCAAAATTGAGATTTGTTGGTCTTGCATTGACTTTCAATCTGTTTTTGTCATCAAATATAAAACTTTTCCTGTGTTTCTGCTTACATCCAAAACATTTTACATCAGCCTTACATTGAAGCGAAAAATGAATACATTTCAAACTAGCTAATTTAAAAATATGAAACTGTCTCCTATGAACAGCTGTTTAAAATTGGCGAGAGACATATTTTCATGGTCTAAAATGTAGTATTTGGCACATGTGAAATATATTTAATTGCTTCTGTATTACGGAAAATAAAATCTTTCCATATTATGTTGTATGTGCGTATATATTTATATTTTTTATATCATTTTCAATTTTTGCATTTATGATATTTTTCAAATTTATACTTTAAAAAAATTTACCATATGTGAAAAAGTGTCAGGAATATTAAATTTAATATTTAAATTTCTTTGTTTCGTGTAAAGTCGACATCAGCTCGTTGCAATCGATGTTTTGGAATTCAAAGAGTCGTGCGTTTTCTGATGAGGACACTCTGCGCTCTGGATGCGTCTTAGTGTCCTTCTGTGCTCTTTACTATTGAGTTTTTTTTATGACACCTCCTATTAATCTGTCCTGATATCAGTTGAATTTCAAGGGCACAATTATACATGCATAAATTTGTAATTTTAAAGATGAAAAAGAATATTTTAGACCTGATCTTCTGAAATAAGCATTTACTCTTTTTTTTTATCAACAGCATATTTAGGTAAAAAAAAAAGAAGATTTAATCATTGCTAAATCCAAATTATGAATTTGAGAAGCATGATGGAAAATTCAGAAATAAAATCAAGTTTGAGAAAGGGAGTTAGTTTAGCTGTCGTCTAAGTCATCTTTGAAAAGAATCTCAATCACAAAATTGAACTGACAAAGTTATGCTAAGACCACCGAAATGAATCTGAACGATTGACCCATTAGCATTAACTAATGAATTGAAGATAGAATTCGAAGAAAACTGTTCTTCTAAGTGAAAAAATATATAAAGGATGTGCATTTTCCATGGAAATTGGAATAACTCAGTCCTTTATTATACCCATTTCACTATGATTTGATTTATTTTTTATAAGTTTTGCTTGAACCCAAATCATTCTTGTTTATGCTGTGTCAAATGTATATTATGGTTACAGCAAAAACGAGAATCCGTTTACTTTCAATACACTCAACGACTCTCATCTATACATTCAATGATTTAAAATTTACTTTCTTTCTCAATACACATAAAATTTATCAAATTGCTTCAATTTTACTAAATTGAATTCTAAGATCAAATATTTGTTCAGGAATAAGCGAAAGATATCGTTCAACATAACAATGCGGTATAATACACTATACAGTTTTTAACAGTCGTAGATTATTGTTCCAAATTTAATTTAGTTTTTTTTTAACAGGTCTTTTAGTATTATAATAATATGTTGTTATCCCATAACAATTAAAACTAACTGTTCAGTGATGATCGTTGTTGTGCGTTTCTAACAATGCATTTTACATTATTTCAGCAGAATGTGAAATTATTATTACTGAAATCCTTCTCCGGTGAGCATTATTTTTCCATCTTGAAGAACTGTAAGCAGAAATTCTTATTTTCATTTATTAGTTCAGGAGAAAATCCCATCTAAATAAGTCAAAATGTTGGCATCTCTTGTTTTCAATACAGGTAAGTTCTTTTTCTATAAAACATTTAGTATATAGTTCTGCAAATATTTTAAAATATTTTTTGACTTAAAATGCTTTTCATAATTTAAACAATATCAAGACGAATTCAGGGAAAAATATTTTCAGATATATCTTACTAATTTGCATTAAACATTACCTTAATTTCTCGAGAATACAAAAGAAACTTTTCTCTCATCTTCTTTAAACATTAGAAATTCTTTGGTACCGAAACAGGTTAAACAGTAAGCATCCTCAATAAGTAATTGTCTTCTGAGGTATATGTTAAAAAGAAATAATTTGTTCCCAGTTTTTGGAATAATGTTAATTTTCTTGGAATCTCGAAACCTCTTTTAAGTACAAATGTTAGATTCCCAATGATATCTGTATTTTTTTATTCACTAAATCTAAGTACTTTTCTTATCTCAAAATTTAAAATAGATTCTGAAATAAATCATGAATTTAACATCACTGCACCTGATGTTGTTTTGAAATGAATATTTTGCACGATGCTAGTCAGATAACTATATTTTGATCTTTCTTTCGTATTATCACCTGTTTTTAAATTTCGTTAACAATCGGTTGAATTTTCAGAGGGAGAAAATACATGCTGCCGTTATTTTTAATGTATTGCAGTTAGTAGTGCTGAAGCAATTTAGCAGTTGGTAAATCCATATGGTATAATAGCCATTTTTATACCTTTATATACCATTATTCAAGCATTTATGTTTAAATTATCGAAAACATTATCTCTTGAAAAATTGAAATTTATTTGAATCATGGCTAATTTCAAAGCACACTTAAAATTTACAGATATTTCTGAAATAGATTTTAAGAAATCCACTTAATGATTCCTGAGTAAATTTGGCTGCCCAATCTATTGGTCACAAATTTGAGCTTCTGATTTCCATAATGTTTTTTTTTTTTTTTTTCATTGAAGTGACTGTAGGATTAACGCCGATCTTGGCGACAAAAAATCAAGGGACACCAAATTGTAAACTTTGAACCACTTAATATATAAATTTAAGTGAAAAATTAGCATGGTTGGAATTAAACCACTTTTGAATATGACAATATTTCCCATGAACAGCAATTTCATAAAAATTGAAAAGTAATTTTTCGTGGTGTATATTAGATTTTATTTTGCTTCAATTCTGCGGAATTTTTCTTTTCATATTCTTTTATAGGTGCATATAAATTTGTTTTCTTAGACAATTTTATTTTAAAAATTTAAATAACTAAAATTTTAAACAAGTACATCTTAATGAAAGACAGTTATCTGTACTAGAGGTCTACATTTGATTCTTTGAATGATATTTTAAATTTTTCTGAGGAAATTGAAGTGAGTTTTAATAATAAAGAAATTATACCTCAGTGGCAAAAAAGAAAAATGATGCATGATGTAATGGAGAAATAAGTCAGAACGAGTGGTCTCCCTGAAACTTTCTGACAGACTCTGTTAAGAATATTATTCTATATAATGAGTTGTGCCGGTGTCCTGGCATA
>JAPMOQ010064735.1:215951-317899 GCA_026543055.1 Argiope trifasciata | reverse complement strand
TAAAAGGATCCTCAGTCTGGTTTTTCTTACCAGACGCGTCACTTATTTAACAAAATTTATGGTTGCCTAATTACTTCTGATATAACTAATACAATACAGAGATATATTTAAGAAAAACAATTCATATATGCAGTTTCATGATAATAATTATTAATAAACTTTTATTAGCTCTTTTGATTTTAATTTGACTTCAAAATATTTTAAACTTCTTGAAATTTTCGAATATGCTTGAATTCTTACTAAAATTGTAATTCAAACTGCAAATTGTCACTAGTTATTACTCCTGACAAATAAACTCGTCATAACGCAAAATGTATTACTTTTTCCATGACAAGTGTACTCGTCAAATGCAATTAACTGGTTAAAACATCAAAATTGAAATTTTTAACAAATGCAATATTCCTTTATTGATAAGAAAAATTAAAAATCTAATGCTATTAAAAATTTAATACACAGTGGAATTTTAAAATACATGTGTTATTTGCTACTGAAATTATGGAATTCTATTGCAGAATATACATTAAAAAATAACTTTATCAAAAAAATCTAAAAAGTAAAAAAAAAAAAAATCCATAAACACGCATAAACAATAAACTAATTAGCCATGTGTTGTCACTGCTTCCCTTCTTGAACTTTAAATCTGAGAGCATTTACATTAATTCACCATATCTAAAGAAAATCCCATGCTAATAGTACGAAGTCTACGTTTATCATATTTGCTTATATCTGATAACGAAAAAACTTGATAAATACAGTAGAAATGTTATTTAAAATTTTTGCTTGGTTTTGATGATCTTCTATGATACACTCAGAAACACTGAATAAAATTTTTACATTTAAAATGTCTTTTTACTAATACATTTTTGTTTCAATTTCATTGGGAAAAAATCAGTAAAAGCATTTTTTACAGGAATTTCAACGATACTTCCACTATTGCAAGGAAGTTCAGCCATTATTGTTTCAAATTTTTAATTGCGGGATTTTCTTCAATTTTTGAAATGTATGAAGCAAAATTCTATTTAGTATTTGCGCCATTTGAATGAGGATATACGGATAGGCATAGTTATAAAAATGTGAAGTCCGGAATTCGAGGAGATTTGAACTTGGGGATTCGCCAAAATTTTGAGTTCAAATTTTTTTTGTTGATACTGATATCTTATCTTTGTAACTTTTTATATTATTACAGATTATTTTCTGAAATGAAATTTGAGTAAAAATACTGATACACTTTGCTTAAATATTCTTAATTGTATACGACTTTTCTTTAGTTTCATTTTTGTTATCGCATTAACTTGACAATGTTAGGGTTGAATTTGAATGCAAAAGGTGTAGGGACGTGGATCTGCAACGTCGTTTCCAACTCACTTAAATTTCTGTTAAAAAACCCAGAAGTAGCCCATATCATGCGCTACTTATTTAATAATTTGAAGTGAAACGTTATATCCACTTTTGAAATCAGAAATTTTTTAATGTCTTAAACACTGGTTATTATTATTTTTAAATGCATTGTTCTTAATTAATACTTTTCAACAGCGATGCTCGTTTCTTAGCTGACAAGTCACTAAAAGTTACTAATCTTACAACTTTTAGCTACTAGGAGAATTGGGGAACACAAAAACAAACGCTTAAGCAAATATGCGCTTGTACATTAAAGAAATCCTATTTTATTTTCTCATATAACCTTGATAATATCCTGTCTAGACTTTGACACCAGTTTAAAAGGTGTGGTTATTCGTTGCAATGTGATTGGCTATCTGTTTAGACAGCATAAATAGAAACCACGTGCCTCAGAGGCGGATGTATCTGACATTCATGACACAGCGGATTTGATTTAGATGAATTTACTTAGCTCTGCTGTGAAAGGAACTTTTTTTGATAAAACTGTTTTTCTCATCAGATTAAATAATATTTAAAAGATTGTTCATTTGTACATTTTTGTAGATGCTTTAACACTTTCTGGCTCAGATCATAAGCAATTCTGAACAAAATTATTATTTGTCACATATCACTTAAGAATTGAATTTTGAATTAAAAAGCTAATTGACATTAAATTGATATCATGATTTGTTTCAAAGTGCAAAAAGCACTGAGGGGTTCTTTTAAACTTCATAGCTTTAGTGCAAGGTTTGTCATTTTATAAAAAGCATCTTGATATTTTAGTGTAATATTAATGAATTCCAATTAATGAAATCCATTTTAATTGAATTTTTACATATAATTTATTTTAGTCAAAAAATTGGAATTTCCTCAATTTTTTTTTACATGTCTGCTTATAATATATAGTTCTTATTGCAAAATTGTTATCATCTGTGATTTTTTATTTTAAAAATAAATTGATTCTTTGTGTCAAATCGTTTTTTCATATTTTTTACTTTTGATAAATAAAATAAATTCTATCAAACTTACTATGTCTATAATCAATTTATTTACAGAAATTTCATATTAAGTGTATTATTTTTGTTGATTCATTTAGTAAATTATTTTTTTGTTTTATTTATCTCATTATTAATATTGTTTCTCTTTAGTATAAATGAAGTAATACATTTATAGTTTTTATTCTGGATGGATCAGCTTTTTGATTAATACTTTGAGAATGTGTGTTTAAGCATGTCTTTCTTTATATGACTGATATTTTACACTTCTGAAAAAGCTCTGAATTTTTTTTTTCTTGTTATGAATTGCAAAATATATTTCAAAAATTTAATAATACTTTGCATTCAGATGTTTGTGAACAGTTTTACAAGTGCAGTTTTCAAATGCATTTAATTATATTATCTATCCATTCTATAGTTTTGAAATTTATCTGAAGATGTTAGTATTAATTTTTTTCTACATATTCTTTTATCTCATTTTTTCAAATTTTAGAGGACATTTTCTTATTAAATTTAAATATAAATATAAAAAATTATAGGTATATTTGTTAATTTGATTGCTTCCAGGTATATTAGTGGTTTACAAACAAAAATTAAGGACAGTTATTACTTTACACCAGGAGATGTTATGCTATCCAGTTCTCGTATTGGTGACATTATTGATCACAGTGCAGATAAATGTGGTGACAATGCTGCTGTCATTTCTGCTTTTCAAAATGTATCCAAGACCTATTCAGAACTTAGACATGAGGTAACTACATTCTCATATAATTACCTTATATAATATTTTAAACAATAAATATTTGCTTGATATCTTTTATATATTTTACGTAAAACATTCACTATTTTTGACAAAAACAATAATCCACGTTTCTTTTAGAAGTTCACTAATTTTCTAAAAATGAGTTTTAAAATTTGATTTGAGCATATTAGCATTTATTTATATTTACAATATTATATTTTTGAAACTAAAAAAATAAAAATAATAAAACTAATACTGAGAATATTAACCATTATTTTAAAGGTAATTATTATATGCTCACTCACATAAACTGCTTGTTAACTTTTATAACCATTGTAAAGTTGCTTTTCCTGTATCCTTTTATATTCTATGTTGTTTTCTGTTTCTAAATGTAAATTGTACTTGAGCATAATTTGTTTCAAAACCACTTCACTACTCATGCAATTACTTTATTTGATTATTTATGTGATGAACCTAAAATTGTGGACTTTATATTATATGATATATTGTGACTTACTAACCAAATTTCTTAATTTGTCATTCTTTTTAGAGTCATTTTGTACTGTGTTTCAATAAAACATTATTTATTTGGCCACTGTTTTGACAAAGGATATAAAATATTTGTTAGTACAACAAAACCCCATTACCTGCTGATGTTGTTTTGTTGTAATAATGAATCAATCACTACTTGTAAACCACTGTACTTGTAGCTCTGCCTATGTTTAATTGTTCTATTTATCAAAAAGAAAAAAAAAGTGACTGATATATGTATTTCTAAGTTATAGAGATTTTTAAATTCAATATGTAAGAAGTTTTAACCCATTTAATTATTATTCTAAAGATTTAATAAAAAGACTTTTAGTGCTAGCATTTAGCTAATATGTATGCACAAATATTAAGACCCTTGCTCTAGAATATGACTTCCTCTAACTAGTCATGAGGAAAACAAAGAATTTTTATATTATGATTAGTATTTTTTTAAACTTAAAATTCAACAATATTATGATAAGACATTTTGGCTTAGACATTTAATGGTAACTTTTTTACAAAAATTGTACTGGTTGTGATCTATGTGTAGTGGTAACGATTCTCTAATGCCGAGAAATCAAAATTAATATTCTACATCACAAATCTTCAATGATCAAAAAAAAAATATTGCAGATTGGCATATTTTATTGATAATAAGGCAGATATTTTATTGGAAGGGGATTAAGGTACTAGTATTAAAAGGTATTTTTTAAAGGTATAATAAGCAATTATTAAGCCAAAAATGTATATTTTTTTCTATTGCAACAAGAGAGTCTAAAATTAATTCTAAGAAATATAGTGTATGATAGATTAGTAAATCAAAGTGAATGACTTAGAATTATTCTGCCATTTTGAAATAGGGGTAAGAAAAAAACTTATTAAATAACTTTTTCCTTTTTTCCCTCATGCAACAAAAGAAATATTAGAATTTAAAATTTAAAAAAAAGTATTTGAATTTTTTATGCATATTTTTTACAAATTGATTTGTGCTCTATTGTATCCAAATAAATGATTCAATAATGGGCTAACCATTTTTAGTATGGTTGATATCCAATCGCAAGTTTTCAAACAGGACCACTATATTGAGAAAGAGGCCACTTTCAGATCAATTTAAAAACTATTTTATTAGTTCCTAAATAAAGATGTCTGTAAAAGAATGCAAGTTCTATGAATAAAATATTAGAATAAGGTGTGCTTTAATATTAAAATATTTATAAATTTGCTTTATAATCTACTTCAATAATAATTTGTACAAATGTAGATGTTTGGTAATCTAGAATCAATATAAATAAATGAAAGCAAACCATGTTTTTAAAGCTTATGAATTGAAAAATTTATTTTTAATCAATAATTTTAAAATGTAAAAAATATGGTGAACTATGATGATAAATTGATTAAGTTGATATATGCTCTAATTAAAACAGAGGCCTCATAATATTTGCTCCCTTTAGGCAAAAAATAATTGAATCCACCATTGTTGATACAATTCAAAACTAAATTAAGTAAATCTTTCTAATGTATATTTGTTAATAATAAACAATATTTAAAGTTATTATGTCTATACTTTTTTTTTGGTCTTTAGTTATTAGGAAGTTATTGAATGTTAAGATGATTAGATGGAAAAAAGCTTTAGTATTCATGAAGTTATCTATTTTAAAACAGAATGCTAAGTATTATATTTTTACATGTTTAAAATTTTCATTTAATATGCATCACTTAAAAGCATTTATCTTTTTAATAGACTGAAAGGCTTGCTTCTGGATTAATTTCTATTGGACTAAGGAGAGGTGATAGAATTGCCATATGTGCTCCAAATTGTTATGAATGGTCTTTGACACAATTTGCTGCTGCAAAAGCTGGTTTGATTTTGGTAATTAAATATGTTTACATTTCTTTTCTTACATATGCATCTGGTTGATTTCCAACTATAATATTAAAGAAATATTTTGAAAGTCTGTATTATCATTATGCATCATCTATGTAATCCAGTAACTAGTATATTCTTACAAAAAATACTTCATTCCACAAGGTTTTTTTTTGGTAGATAATTTTTATTAGCTGTTTTAAATAATCTTATGACATTTTAATTATCTGCTGGATGAAACATAACACACAAAAAAGTTTTTAAATTCAAGGTACACTTAAATTTCTTGAAATAAAGTACATTTATTTAGAGCTAATGAAATTTTTTTCTTTATGAAGATATGTAGTAAATATTTTAAAAAAGTATTTCCATTTGAAAGAATCTAATTACTTATTAGTGTAACAAAATATTGTAACAAAAATTATGAAGCTACCTATCTATATTGTTCACTTGTATGTATATTTGCTTTGGACATGGATTCATTGTTATTTGCTAAATTTTCAAACATGATAAGATAATTAGTTTTTTTAATGAGAAATTAATGGCACTGAATGTTTTAATAGGTCAATATTAATCCTGCATTTCAAAGTATGGAATTGGAATATTGCTTGAAAAAGGTATGTATACAAAAACCGATATTTTTATTTTTAGAAGTAAAATGCTTTTCATAATTACAACTAGCATGATTCTTTTGTAATATTTTTAAACATAATGATATAATTTTTGTTTTTTTAAATACATATACTTTTATTAAACCTTTTAGGTTGATTGTAAAGCTCTGATTACTTGGGATAACCTGCTTACACAAAATTACTATAAAATGCTGTGTGATATTATACCAGATTTACCAAAAAGTACACCTGGAAAGTTGCAAAGCAGCAAGTAAAACTTAAAAGTGATTTTGTTAGTAATACATTATTTCAACAAAACAAAAAAATCTTATTTCTTTTTTTATTCTTTTTCAGATTGCCAAATTTGGAAAGCATCATAATGATTTCCAAAGATAATAATGAGTAAGATGATTTCTAATATATTTATAAAATATTGTAATTTTTGAGTAGTTCTAGATTACATTAATGTATGATAATTAGTATGTATGATAATTATGAGAAATCGATTATTAATATTGTAATTCTTTAATAAAATTAGTGCTGAATTTATTGCAGCAAAGGCAGTTATCCCTTGGATCTCAAAAGATCACAGATTATAAACATCTAATACTTAAATGCTTATCAGCACTCTATTATTTTATTTATTTTATATTATGATTATATCATTACATACATTTCTTAGTATCAAATGTTTTGCTGTTTCTCTTTCACAAAGATGTGTATTCTTTTAATGTTAAAGTAATTAACTTTTTTAATGCTATTTTTTAATTTCTGTATAATTGTGTCTTATATATCTAAGGGAGGAGAGGAAATGCAGTTTTTAATCCTGTTTTCAAATAATTCTGATACCCATCAGACATGTGACAACGCTATAGGAAAGTAAAGCACTGATGTGATTAGAACAGAAACAGATTACCTTAATAATATTATGAAACTCTAACCATTTCATTGTCCTGTTGTTACATCAGCCATTAAGTAAAAGTAAAAATTCTTTTTGCATAATATCTATACCATCTCTTAGGTCTGGGTTAATATATTTGGTACAAAATACAATAACAAAATTAATTCGATTCGCTCTTCTACAAATGTCTGCAATATCATGCATAAATATATTATGTTTTTTCAAAATTGTATTATTGTTATTATTTTGTTTTTATAAAATGTAATCTGTTCTGCATTTGTTTTAAGGTATATTTTTCAGATGAATTTCAAAATATCTCAGTTGATAGATAAAGCTTTATTGTATTTTTCTGTTGTAGAGGAATGCTTAATTTTAAAGATGTGCTTGATAATGGAAATAAGGATAGTAATAAAATGTTATCAGAGATTGAAAAGTCAGTTCAGTTTGATGATCCTGTAAATATTCAATTCACATCTGTAAGTAAATAATAGTGAATGTGCTATTTTTCATTCTATTAAATTTATTTTTCATTGCTGAAGTTGTTAAAATGATTTCAAAAATATTTGTAGCTCTTTTGTTTTGAGTGAAACTGACCTGTAGAATAAGAATTTTTTAATGTTAGTTGTTTAATGTTAAGTGGATGAATAATACTTTTCATCCACATACATTTTTAGTATGACTCCTGTAAGAGAAATGCTCCAATAATTTAATGATTATGATCATATATTTGTTCTGTCTAGTTGTTAATATAACTGAGAATTGCTTGAAGATTTAAAAAGAAAATGTCATTGATTTACCACATGTATGAAACAAGCTCTAGTGGAAGTGATACCTGTTGTGGTTGGGAATGAACCTGTATATTTCTATTTATTGTTTTTTTGTTTTTTTATTTTGGTGAATTTCTATATTCAGAACAGTTTTATTTTAATAAAAAAATAATTTAAAAAATATTTTAATTAACTTTTAAATTGAATTTCTTAATAAATTACATTTCTGATTTATTTGCCTATTTATGACCCAATTTCAGAAATGTCATAAAAATATTTCACTTGCAAGGTTAGTAAAATATCATTAATATCAAGGTTAGTAATAAATCATTTTTATAGCTCAAATAATAAAAAAATAGAAGCCCCAAGTTTTTATAATTTTTTTCTTTTCTTTCTAAATTTCAAATTAATTTTGTTAGCATATTTTTATGTAAAAAATATCATTTTCATTTAAATATTAATGTCTGTTTACATTTTTTCTTTGATTCTCTAGGGTACTACTGGTGCCCCAAAAGGTGCTGTTCTTACTCACCACAATCTAATTAATAATGCTGTAATTATGGGTCGAAGATTTGGGTTTCATATACAGGTTGGTAAGTTACTTGAAAAGCTATAAAAATGAAACTTTTAAAGCTAAATTTATAAGCTATTAAATAAGCATTTTATTTATAATGATAATGATTTTCAAAATCTTATTTGTATTAATCTCTGGTTGGTTTTAATTATTAATATTTAATCAATGTTCTGCAAATTTTATTTATTATTTAATTAAATCAGAAAATGCTTAAAGGGGAAATTCATATTTTGGAAGGATACATGTTACATTTTCATTTAATTTTTTATGGCTGATTTTATGTCATGTTTAAATTATTGTTTAATCTAGTATGATTAGAATTTTTAAAAAATTATTATGTTTATAGTAGTAGATATTATTAATAACATCCTAGAATATAAGATATTATAAATCAGCTCTACTATTATTTTTAATGTGCATGTAAGTGATTACATTGCCAGCTGAGTTATATTAATCTATTTCTGAAAATCAATTCTCAGCGTTTTACAGACTAGGGTATAATTGTTGATATGTACTTTGATTGGATTATTTTGCAACAAAACAATTTTTTAAAGTATTACAACAAAATAACTATGCCCATTTTATTTTAAAAATTAAGATAAGATATCATCATACTTTATATTATTAATAAATCATTAAAGTATTTTTCTGCCTTTATAAATTGTATGTATTAGATTTCTCATTTTCTAAGCAAGGCATTACAAGATTTAAAAAATTATTATTTTGTAAAGCATATTCAAAAGATTATTATAAAAATTTATTTTCAATTTTGATATTTTTGTAAAATTTTTTTATATTAATGTAAATAATTATTATTAATTAGAAAAGAACATATTTATGAGAAAGAAAGGCACTACGTCTTTTGAATTACTTGCATCTGGAAGACAGGAAAGATTCTTTTTGAGAAACGTATCATCATTGTATAATTTTATTTATTGCTATTTTGAATGTTTTACTGCTAATACAAAAGTAAAAATATTTATTTGATGTGGTTATAATTGGTTTAACTTTAATTTTTGAAATCTAAAATAATAAATAAAAAGTTTAAACTTTTGATTTTTTACTTCTCTCCCAAATAATATCTGAGCACAAGTAAGTTCGTATTTTCAATGTAATTAAAGTGAAATGAAAAGAATTGCAGTAAAAAGATGGGAATTATTGAAATTATTTGAATTTTAGAAAGTTGTAAAAGGCTTTTCATATAATCAAATGTAGTATTACACTGGAAAAAAATTAATAAATATATTGTTATTACATTTAAAAAATATTTTCTTTTAGAAACCCATTGTGTGTGCCCAGCTTCCATTGTTCCATTCTTTTGGATGTGTGCATACATCATTAGGAGTGTTATATTATCAAGGAACATGTGTTTTCCCATCTCCAATATTTCATGCTGTTTCAAGTTTGAAAGCTATTGAAAAACATGAGTAAGTATAATGACAAAATTTTACAAATGATATGATAAATTTCAGATATGATAAATCCATAAGATATGATTCATGTAAATTCATATTTATATAATAAAACTAATAAATACTGAAAATTGCAGAAAGCATATGTACAAAAACTTTTCTCTGTTTTGAGAATTGGGTCAAAGGTTTAAAACCCTGCCCTAATTTTTTTTAAGAATATATTTTTATATGTGTTTTATATAAAACATAATACAAATTGTATTTTGTCCTTATAGAAATTTAGATTAAACTTTAATATTTTATATTTGTTCTTATAAAATTGATATACTTATTTGCAATTAGTTTTACTTTAATTTGTCATGTTTATTCAGTTTTTTTATCTCAGTTTTAGAGATATTTAGAATTTTTTTTAAATATTTAATTATATTAAGACCATCATTTAATTTTTGTTGCAGTTCTTAAAGAAAATAATAATGTTAAAGTTTTCAGTTTTCTTTTTCGGGGAAGGGGGACAACAAAAGAAGGTAGTTTAAACTCCTGCCTCCTAAACTATATAATATTGTTTTTCAAACCGAATTAAATGAAATTATTTGTACATGGCATATGATTTAGAATACTAACTGAAAGTTTATAATTTTTATCAACAACTTATTGTAACAAGGCAAAGAATGAAAATATTTCAAGTTTATGACTTTATTTTTTTCACTTGCAAAAACAGTTTTGGGACTGGGTTGTTTGAGCATTAATATCTGTTTTAAAATTTTATTTTTCTCTCAGTTAAAAAAAAAAAGTGTGAAAATACAAGTTTTTGATTTTAGGATTCATTTTTGCTTCTTTTGCAGATGTTCTGTTATTTTTGGAACTCCAACTATGTTTGTTGATCTTATTCGTAATTATCAGTCTGGAAAGTTTAACACTGGATCTTTAAAACGAAGTACTCCTGAAATCTTCATTTTATCAACTTATTTTCTAATTTAAAAAATTTAATTTTTAGATAAAGTTATTTCATAATTTGATTGTTGTTTCTTAAAATATATGTTATTAATATACAATCATGATCATAAATGACGGATAATTCAGAGTTTCGTGGAGATCGAACTCTAAAATACATATATCACCTGTAAAATGACTACATACCTCTTCAAAAATCATATGCAAATTACAGGAAACCACTAGATGACACCGATAGTACGCCACAATGGCAAGAGTGTATGTATAAAGACCTTATCTTCGTTTCTACCCTCAAGAACCAATCAGGCAAGTTCTTCGTCATCGTCAACTTTTTTTAACCAGCTTCAAAATGCCGACGATAGTGATGGAAACATTGTCTGCAAACGAAATTTAACTACTCATGTGAAATCAACGAAGTGACGTCACTTTCGTTGTCGTTTGCTGACGAAAATAGCGAACGATATTTCGCCGTGTGAAAACTGCCGTACTGCCAAAACAAATAGAAGCCAAAGCATCAGATCTGTCTCGTTAGCTCTTTTCAGCCACTGGTACGACAGTTTCAAGGCAGACAGTGTACATACGCTTAGGGAAAATTTGTCTATATGCTCGTAGGATTGTTAGATGTGTTCCACTTACTGCAACTCACTGACACCTGCAGTTAGCCTGGGGTAGAAAGCATGCATTATGGACACCACAACAGTGAGCTTGTGTGATATTTTCCGACGAGTGCAGGTTTAGCCTGGAGTCTGATTCTTGCTGGACTTTCATATGGATTGCGTCAGGTACTTGTTACCACCAAGGGAACATCATTGAACGACACTGTTACGGTGGTACAAGATTGCTCGTTTAGGGAGGAATTTTTCTTATTCTGACCTGCATGTTCCTTTATTTTTCTCATTCCATATTTATTTTAACTCAACTTACATAGTAATCAGGTCACTCTGATTTAACCTCTCCCCACCCACTGATAACATTTATGCTCAACAAATTTGTTTGTCATTTATATTCATTTCAGCTGAACGAGAGATTAAAGGCCCTTGAGCCTAGGCGCTCTCCAACCCCCCCCCCACATCATTGGACCTGCATGTTCAAATTGGAACCATGATAGGCGAAATCTACCGGGACGTCATTCTAGAACAATATATACGTTTGTTTGCGTCCTCACCTTGCAAATGAATGCCTTCGATCAGAGAATATCACCTGTAAAGAATTGGCCAGCATTTTCACCGGACTTGAATCCAGCAAAGCATTATATGGGATATGCTTGGCCGAAGAGTTGTAGTCGTCAACTACCTAATGCATGTCTACCGGATCTTCGGAGAGCATTGCTTGATGAGAGTGGTGTCATATTCCCCAAGTTCATATCGATAATTTGATATTAAGCATGCTTAAACGTTGAGCGGACTGTATTGCATCTTCTGGGAGACATGCTGTGTATTTACTATCATACCAACCATGTAATATTAGTTTTTGTAATTTACTCTAGGGAGCAAAAATTTGCAATTTTTATTAATGATATCAAACATATAGCATCTTTTTATCATCACTTATTTACCTTTTGTTTAATTAATAAATTAGTCACATTTGTTTTGTGTTTGACTTTTCCCTTTCTTAAATTTGCATTATCCTTAATTTATGGACATGAGTACAATATGAGGATTTCTTAAGCAAAGCATAACTTGTTGCATGCCTATAAAAAATACAGCCAGTAAGAAATAATTGGAGTTATAAAGTTGCGTATTATTTCAATTTATACGGTTATAATTTTTTATTCATCTTTAGTATTTTTCTTTACAGGTATTGTAGGAGGAGCTGCAGCCCCTGCTACCCTTATGAATGATATTAAAGAAGTTCTTGGCATACCCAATGTTGGGGTAAGGAATTTAAGATAAATTTTTGAATTTGTATTTGCAGGTGTAATTTTTGTAAAAATCCTATTGAAATATAGGCAATTCAGTGATTAAAGGTTAAATAGTTAATATAGAAATTGAAACGAAACAAAAAATTTTTGTAAATGAAATTTTGATATTTATTCACATTTTGTATTTCATGAATGGAAAATTAATTGAAAAAAATGAAATTTATATAATTAATTGCATTGTGTATGTACATGAATGCATATTTGTATGTGGGGGGAGGGTGTAGCGTTTTTGTTTCTAAAAATATATACATATTTATTTATTGCATTTTTGAGTATTATATTATTTATTTATATTATAATTCTTTATTTATATTATAATTCTTTATTTATATTATAATTCTTTATTTATATTATAATTCTTTATTTATTCTTATTGTTTTATATTTAATCTTTAAGAAATCTTTGAATTTTGAAATTTAACAGATAAAAGAATATTACAATAATTTTTTTTCATTGTTACATTAAAAGCAATTTTTAAATATAAAATAAAATGAAATGCAAGGTTTTATTTGTTTGTTTATTGTATTTATTTTTTACAATAAAAACAATTTCTAAGTAAAAGTAAAGATTTTTATTCTCTATTATTATTAAAATGATCAATATTTGAAATGAAGTATGTTTGAAAATTATCTAATCATGTATGTAGGTGAAAATAATCTATATTTAGATTGAAAACTTCTTGTTAAACTATGTTCAGTCGTGTTATTGTATACTTTTATTCACTTAATTACAAAAATATCGTCATATGTTCTTTTCATTTTAAATAGAAAATCTGTATTATATTGTAAATTGCCAAAAATATTGAGATCCCCATTATGTCTTCCAAGCATGAAATAATTAGAATGAATTTCGCTATTGGTATCGATAATTTCATATTTCAGTAGAAAAATTATTTGATTGACCGAAAAAATCCACCCCCCCCCCCTCCAAAAAAAAATTATAATTAATCTCGAAATTATTACATGCTTCTTTAACAGTTTCAATAAGTTTTGTACTTTAAATATAAAGTATACTGTATCATTTACTAGAGAACATTTCCTTCAATTATGTAGCAAGTGCTTCATATTATGTTCTGCATGGTATCAAATATCTCAGGGTACCATTACTCAAGATTACTTAAAAGATTAAATAGGGATCAAGAATGCAAATAAAAATTAATTAAATTACATTAAACTATATTAAAATTTATAAAATTCCTTGAATTTTAAAGAACATGACCAACTACAATTAGAAAATGAAAAAAGGTAAAATGTGAAAAAAATGATACCCACATAATCATGCATTACTGGTGGTTTTGGGATCCACCTTTCCAGTTAAGGCTCTGCTACTACTGCCTTTTTCTTATGGTGAAAAACACATTGCAGCAAGCAGTTTCTACTAGCTAGCTGTTTATAATGAAAAGCTAGAAATGTAAAATTAAAATAAAAATACAAAATAGCTTTTATTTGATGAGAAATTTAAAATGAAAATTCTGTTTGGGATGCTTATAAAAATTATTAATTCATTTTATTTTATAGATTGGATATGGTACCACTGAAACAGGCCCTGCAATTGCATCTAATAGATACTTAGAAGACTTTCAGAATTCATTGAATGGAGTTATGCTGCCTATAGAATATGTTGAAGTATGAACTTATTTCTTTAAATTATGAAAATATTAATTTATTTAACATTTTTCAACTAATAATTTTGATTTAAAATTTTTAAAAATTAAAATATATTATTAAATTACTATATATTAAACATATATAGTCTGTGAACATTATTTATGTGATTTATACGGAAGGGACTGTAATCTATTCATAAGGTTATTTACTTGTAGAAATTCTGTTTCAATTTATATAGAACAGTTAAATGTTATGCAGGCTATTTAATATATTATATAATTTGTATCTTTAATATTTTTTACTATATATAATATGATATTTACACAACAGTCGAAGGTTGGAAATTTATTGCGACATAAGTTTTCTATCAATTCGGATAAATAACTCCACAAGAAACTAACAGGCTGTATTTATCACGGCTACTCCAGGGTAACTCTCGGAATCCATATAACTTCAACTAGTCGAGCGTCATTCAGTTCGCTCCCAAAACTTATATCTCCACCTCTCATTTCACACTGGTCCACTTGAGCTCTCTATCGCCCAATAGTTGTTCAGCAAAATGGCCCCCTCAGTGGCCACCAGTCGATCGTGGGAATCCGTTAATGGTGTTTCCTCGTAACTGGCCGTTCTGGAACACGTGTTAATTATAGTTCCATCATAATGGGGCAAATTTAGCATCCAGATGATTTGACACTCCTTACCCTTAAAGGTGCAATAAATTTCTTTTAAACGATGAACCCTACATGTGTTTCTTCAGCTGGACATCACTAATGAGCATGTGCTGAGCATCTCTTTAGTTGCGATGACCTTACAGGTGAGGAAGATTCCCTATCTGGCTATCAGAATATAGAAGAAATCCACAAATTTGATGTAAAGAAGAAAGCAGTTAATTAACACACACACACGCACGCACAAGCACACACAGAGAGAAGGAAAGCCAATTTTTATACAGAATGTTATGATTATTTTTACTTTCTTGTGGAAAAAATTTATAATCGTCGAAAAATTCAACTCGAAATTTTAACAAATCTCTATGTTTTCAGAACCCCCTGAGTTCGAAAAGAACAAGTTTGAAAATGTCTGTCTCTGACAAAGATAACATAAAAACTCTTTGATCTAGAGAGATGATATATCTTCTTTACATCAAATTTGTGGATTTCTTCTATATTTTGAGTAAAATTTATTCATGGGAAATATGTCTATCTGATTCTTTGTATTTAAATTAACACAAAATAAGGAGATCTAGATAGATAAAACAAGGTATACAGATTCAGACATTTATAGTATAAGCCATTGGTGAACAACATTTTCATTGGCGACCCTCTATTTTGTGTAAAATTGTGTCGCGCCCACTGGATAAACAGTAAAAATTTTGTTTAATCATCAACGAAGTTACTGAAATTATATCTGGGATTTTCTTTTACAGGGTGTTTTTGAAAGAGTCTCAGATGTCATTGGTTGAAATAACGCCTGTTTAAGATAACGCAGGTTAAATAATAAAAATTAAAGAAGAAGAAATCCACATATTTCTTCTAAAAATTTAATAATAAAAAGTTAATAAAAGTTTTAACATTATAAAAATTAGTTAATAAATCAACGCAATTTTTTTTGGAACAATGCTTTATTTATGCATACGAGTAAAATATTTTTTAATGAGAAATACTTTAAAAAAATTTACATCATAAGGGGTTAGTGTGAGGTATGTGCTTGCAAAGAGCTCATGATCGCTTCTATGTTCGGATCTGTATTGGGAATCGCAAGCCGTAAGACATCCTCTGGATCCAATCTAGATCTATATTTTGTTTTAATTGAAACTAATTAACAGACTCATAAGAGTAAGTCGGTGCAAACTGAATCAAAACATTGGTTGCATTTTTTCCCCTCAAAGCTCCATATTCGTTTCCACTCGATAATCAAAATGTTTAGCAAATAAGAGAGTTAAATTTAATGCGCAGCATTTCCTCGTTTGAAACATCAGTTAACTGTTCTTTTTCCTTTCAAAGAATATTGGAATTAATTATATCAAACGGAAAAGGGTCACGAATCCTACCTAATTCAATTTCTGATAATTTTTCGTTCCTTTTCTTAAAGTTTTCTGCCCTATTTATCAAATGATGGGAAATGTTTTTAAATAACAAGGAATATATATTGTTTTCTTTAGTAAATTCTGGAAAGCACTGGAACATGTCTGTGTTGTTTTTGTTCAATTCCTCTTACCAAAGTATCAACTTATTCTTAAGAGCTTTAATTTTCCTTTTTAACGTTAAAACGTTCGTACCTTTTCTCTGTAGACTTATATTCAGATCATTCAGTTTTTCGAAAATACCAACCATGTAACTGATCTCCGAACTAATCTTCATAAATGAATCAACATGCCAATATGTGTTTCTTTTCCATCAAAAATATATTAAATTCGTTTATCAAATCGAAAATACGTCGCAATATTTTGTCGCGTGAGAACTGTCAGACTTCGGTATGTAGTAATAATGTCTTATATACAGTATTGAACCATTACAGAGAATTGAAAACTCATCTGATTATAAAGTATTGAAAAGAGATGACTGTTTAGGCTGTTTCTTTTAATGTAATTAATCAAATAACAACATCATTTAATATCTTGTGCAATTCTTCATCGATGTCTTTTTTAACTAGAGCTCGTCTGTATCATGCAATGGTTCAATACTATATAGGGAGCAATTTTCAATATGAACCCTCTCAGCCCTTTGTTACTACCTGTTAATGCTGCAGCACCATCAGTTCAAACCGCGACAGAGTAAATACAGGCAAGATCATTTTCCTCAAAATATTTATAAATTATTTCAAATGTTTTATCTCCTGTTATCTCTTCTAACTTTTTACAACATAAAGAATCTTCTGATATGCCTTCTGGATGCTTACGGTCTCTGTTCTTGCACAACGGTTATATTGATTTTTGATATTTGAATCGGGAATTTCTGTTTATGTTGCATACTTTTTGCTTTGCATAGAAGTAAGCAAGAATGCTGGCATTTATTATAGATGGGAGTGAGCAGCTGATAGCGCGGATCACTGTAAATGATAATGGGGGGGGGGGTTTGAAGCCCCGTGATAACGATCGCGAATATCAAGTTCTTAAAATAATAATTAATTTCTTCGCTTGTGTTATTTCAGTTCTTTGATATGAATAAATGTGGAATTTTCATAAGTTTAAATTTCTTTGAACTTAGTGGTCCCCAAAATTTTCTCGCAACCCCCTGTTTGTTCACCACTGGTATAAACAACAATCGACTTTTCTGTCACACCAAAAAAGATATGTACTGTCAGTCTGTACTTTCACAATCACGTAAACATCATCATTTGAAAACGCAGAGAAAATATACCAAATTTGGTATGTGATTTTGTGATTACATGTACAGTTCTGTATCAAACTTTTATTTCAATCGTGTTTTGTCTAGTGTATATGTTACGCGGCTGCAAATCGTAAGGGGCACCTGTTCGATGTTTGGCGGAATTCAATCTCTGCTTTGGCGCGACACAGCAATATAAACCGTCACATTAGTGACCTCGGGCAATGACACGACCCCAATGAACACACTTTTCACTCGCCAAAACGCTTGGGCGCTATCAAAGCACGTTCTTCGCTCGCCAAAACACTTGGAAGCTTTCAAAGCACGTTCTTCGCTGGCCATAACACTTGGCGCTACCAAAACGTCGTCAGACTCACTTGACGCAACAACTCTTTCATAGCCGTCATAACGGAGATTTTTTTTTTTTTTTTTTTTTTTTTGCCAATTCTGGTGGGGGAAGTATTGTGCTGGTATCTTAATAGGCCAGGAACAGCCACTAAACATTGGTGATCACTTTCTGTCTAATGGAAAAGTACGTGGCTTCAAATCATAAGGTCGCGAGTTCCATCCATGGCGTAATAAAATTTTCCCATTGGCGCGACATCACAATATAAACCGCCACATGGATATAAAAAAATAACGTGTCCAAAATAAGAATTCGATCTTCATAAGCTATTAACCGCATGTCAAAAATTAATCGTCAAAATTCTCGCCAAGAATCGTATGATAGATTCAGTAAAAATGTTAAATTCATTTTTAATTCATGCTTTAGGCGTCTTAGCTCATACCTGTATTCATGTCAAAGGTGTCATATAGCTCACTAATACAATGCAAACGATTTTTTTTGGTATAACACCTTTATTAGAAGGTATGCAAGAAAGTTTTGACAAGATCACTCCCGCTGGTTTTAATGTGGCGTGGGTTTCAGATATGCCTTCAGCCTTTGGCAACCAGCTGGTTCGCCATGAGTAATGCGTTCTAAAATTTTGAATTAAATCACATATTCATTAGCCTTGAAGTAATTCCGGGCATTGACTGACCTGAAATTAATATTTTCTTTATGACGATGAACGGAAAGTTCTAAAAAAACACGTTTTCTTAATAATATTCTTTAATTTTATAAATCAGTCAGTTTTAATGATTGATTTAGAAGACTGATTGATATAGCAACTTTTATTTAAAATATTAATAAATATATTTTGTAAAATATGGCTCATAGAGCAAAGTATGAAGAATTCATCAATGCATAATTGGATTCAAGCCACATAAATTGCCACATAAATGCAATCAGGTTTATCGTAAATAAAGAAGATTTATTAAATTAATGATATTGTAGATATTGCAAACGATCATAGAATCCTTTGCCTTACATTTTTTAAAGAAAATATCACATTTTTATATTTCTTTTATTTTATCCAATCACGTGCTAAAAGTTGCATTTCTTTAGATTTATTTGCGTTGATAGTTTTTTTTTTATTTGAACTTCCGTCATTGTTTTCTTTTATTTTATCCAGTCACGCCCTAAAAAAACACTGTTAAAATATTTCTTTAAAATTCGTTAAAAATAGAAGCTTAAGTTATACATTAAAACACTGAAACCATTAGAAAGCTAATTTTTTAATCTTTAAATTGATGTAAAAGTCATGTTTGTACGATAATATTTTTGGAAGTTATAGCGGAAAAACTTGGAAATTTCGCTTAAATTTTAATTAATTCAAATTCTAATGAAAAATTCGAAAAAAGGGCTCCAAGGTGCACATTCCCGACCTCCAAGGTATACATGTACCAAATTTGGTAGCTGTAGGTCCAACGGTCTGGCCTGTAGAGCGCCAACACACACATACACACACATTGAGCTTTATTATTAGTATAGATGATGTGATGATTTGATTTGCCCGGAAATCGAACATGCAACGTTTTGGATCGTCACCGCGTAACATAACTATTAGACCAAAAATTATCACCAATATTTAGTGGCTGTTACTGGCTTATTAATATACCACCACAATGAAATATTTTTTAAAAAGTTTTCTTCTGACCAAAGTATTTGAGCATTTACTATTTTTTATAACTACAATTCAAATTTGATTGCACTAAAATGTTATTATTTTTTTATCCTAAGTATTAAAAAAAACCAGTTGATCTACTATAAATTAATAAAAACTGTTTGAAGAAGCTGTTGCAATTTATATACTTCTGAACAGAAATTGCAAGAAAAAAAAATCAATTTTTGAAAATGGAACTTGGCACTAATTTTTGTATTATAAAATACATAACATATTGCAAGATATTAATCTCAGTAACATGATATATACTTAAAACTTTAAAAAAAACTATGAAGGGAGATTCATTAGCAAAACGGTTTTTTCTATATTTTCTTTCCATATTTCAAAAACAATTTTTAGTTCTAAGTTTGAAGTTTTTATTAAAGTATAGTAGTAAGAGAATCATCTATATTTGCTTGTTAATGTATTTTCAATTTTGCTTATTTTCTCTTATGATTATTTCAGAATTATAAAATATAATGCCAAAAAACGTATTTTGTTCCTCAGGTAAAGATTGTTGATAGTAAAGGAAATTTGGTTCCTGCAAATACCCAAGGTGAACTTTGCACTCGAGGGCACAATGTCTTTTTGGGATATTGGGACGAGGAACAGAAAACAGCTGAAGTTTTGGATAAAACGCGTTGGTATCATACTGGGTAAGTGCTAAGGGCTTTTTTTAGTTGCATTTGATAATTTATTCTTTTAGTATATGATAACTGTAATTTAATAATGCTACATCTATTGGAATGAAGTTTTAATGTTCAAAGCAATTTTATCTAGAAATAATTAGTATTTTATTTCAAATGGAATAATTTGAATTACGAGTTGTAAGAAATAAAATATTTTATTCAAATTTGCTATTTAGCATTTTTTTTCCTGTCAACACTCATAGGAATTTCATATAATTTTTACTTTTCATGCAAGTTTCAGTTAGCTGGCATGGTTCTATAAAGTATTTAAATTTTGAATAATAACAAGTATAGACACATCAATTTGTGGTGGTAAGTTCATAAGCCACATAATAACTTCCTGGCACGAGTGTGCACTTTTGTCTTGGGGCTATGTTACACGGCCATGAGCCCCAACGTTGCAAGTTCGAATCTAAAATACGCATTGGTGATCCTGGTTCTGAACCAACAAACGCAATCTTCGTGGTGCTCTTTACCGATAGCAAAATTTACCATAATACTTGGCGCGATTAAAAAACGTTTGTGGCCCACCAAAAATACTTGATAGCATCATTCGTCTCACCACAAACTTACTGGAGGGGGAGTAATGTGGTGGTAAGTTCATAAGCCACATAGCTTCCGGACTTTTGTTAAGCGGCGACGGGCCCAATGGTCCCGAGTCTGAATTTCAAGAATGCACAAATTCAATAATGATAAAAGAAATCTAACCAAAAATATATAAGCATACAATCCTTAAAAATATATGAAATAGAATCTATTATAGTCTTTAAAACTTGAATGTATACTAAATACTATGAAGCATGCATGTATTAAATTAATTTTAGTTTCTTATATCGGTTTCAGGAATGTACAGGATCAAAGAAAAAGTTTATAATTCCAAAACATAGTACAGAACTTGCTTTGACATCAAGAAATAACAATCTGATAATTAAGATATATTTACAATAGAAATATTACATTATTTACATATTATTTAAACATAAATGGAAGTTTAGATAGATATATTCAAAAATTAAAATAAAAAAACCGTATTGCATAATTATTGTAAAATAAAAATATATAGAAAAGGCCACAAAGCTTAGTTAAGGAAATAGCATTCTGTATTAGATTGCAAATAATATCTGCAAACATTATCATGTTTTTCTAGGTGTAAATTCGAGATGGTAAAGTATTTATGAAGCATTAATAGATTTAATTAATAAGTAAATAAATATATGAAGCATTTATTAGATTTAATAATTGTCATGTCAGTAGTTGTCTAATTCAGCTTTCCTCCCCCTTATTTAAATAAATTGTGCTTAATTTATAATATATAAGACCTTAAATTGATTTTATTTTATTGTTGAATAATTCTTTGATTTGTTTCTAAAAACAAGGATAATACAGTATAGTAAAGTTTTCATAGAATAAACATTTCATAGATTACCGTTTTGTGGAATATTCATTGTGTTATAAATGTTTCAGAAAGTCTTTTGTCAAGATTTATATAAGTGATATAATAATGATGAAGTTTGCATAAAGCAATAAGAATTATTATTTTGATTGTGATAGATGGACTATATAAAAATTTTAATTAGTTATTTCAAATGTAGTAAGTGAAATCTCTTGACTGTATTAAGAATTTTTTTTCTGTTGAAACAATTATTGATGTATTTATGATAGTTTCATTCAATTGTATATTGCTTTCGAACTGATTAAATTACTTTTTCTTTCAGCTTTAGCAAATTAATTCTAGTGTAACAATTTAATATGAATTTCTTTTAATTTCATTGTGATGTAAAATTTGTGTTTTTTGAGGTTTCTTTCTTTTCTTCTCTTCTGACGAAATCTAAGCATAATTGATCATAGCCATCCACTGAGCAGAGTTAAAAATACACTCACCTTTTTAATTTGAATCATTACTGGATGCAAAATCCTAACTTTTGCTTTGGCATTTAGTAATTGATTGTTTTTTCATTTAAATTGACTGATTTATTGGTTTATGAATAAATCTAAGCATAAACAAATAGCAAAAAAAAATAAAAATCTGAGGACTTTTAATTATTATTATTATTATTATTTTTTTTTTGCTTCATGGACCAAATTGAAGATCATTCTTAATATTTTCATTCAGCATTTTTAAAAAATTGTCGCATCTATTTTATTTAGTTGGAATTAATTTTTAATGGCTCATTAATTATCTACTAATTATTTTTTATTTGAAAGTTCAAGAGTATTATGGGGAGAGAAGATCTCGTCACAAAGAAGCAAAATTTCTAATGCTGTTATTTATTTATATTTAAAGTGTGTTGTAAAATAGTAATATCGATTTTAAATTTCTGAAATTTTTATTATTCAGTTTGTGGCTAATTTAGCAATTTTGCATTGTTAGCCAGTACACATTATGAGGGTCAAATTTAGCTGTTTTTGTTTCATAAGTGTTAAATTTAATTTCACTACATGGTAGACTTAATCAACATATCTTAGTCAATGTTTTTATTTTAGTGAATTTGTGCAGTTATATGTACTTTTCTTTATTTATCCTTTCTTGTTTAAAAAGCTTTAAAATTTTTGAAAAATTAATCATGATTATTAGCTAATAAATTTTTAAGTACAAATATGAGTATTTGTTTCTCAAGATGAGAAAAAAATAATAAATTTCAAACAAATACAGCATTAAAAAATTTTACATGACCTACCAAATGAAATGTGTAGCATAAAACATTACTGAATAATTAATAATTTGATATACTTTTGACAAACAATGGCTTAAAATTTATTTAATAATAGAGTAGATAATCAAATGTAAGCATTCATTAGGTTTCTAATAATTCAAAGAATTCTCATTTTTTTTCTTTGTTTCAAATTTATATGGTTAACTGTATTAAAAACTTTTTTTTAATCGACATATCTGTATTTTCCTTTTAGTTCACTGTCCCTAGGCAGGTGAATAGTCAGATATTCATGATAGGTTAATTTGGTGCAATTAGATTTGAGATACTGTTAGATAGAGTTGTATTTTGGTATATTATTGAATAGCATCTATAATTTTTCAGTCCTTTTAATTTCATATTTTAAACATTTGTTTTATTTTTGCATATATGATTCCCTTTTATAATAACAGAGATCTTGCTGTAATGAATGATGAAGGCTTCGTTAAGATAGTTGGAAGAATAAAAGATATGATAATCCGGGGTGGAGAAAATATTTACCCCTTGGAAATTGAAAATTTTTTAAACACTCATCCATCTGTTCTTGAAGTGCATGTAAGTATTAAAAATTATAAACTATTTTTGTGTTTAGCTTTTTTTTAATGAAAAGATGAAATTTCAAACATATTTTTGGTGTTGTTAAATAACATTAGTTGTTAGACCCAGTCATTCATTAATATTGTTTTACGAGTCCTGTTGTTCCGCCCATTTGATTCTGCTAATGATTATTAACTTGTTTCTATAATTTCAATTTATTATTACTTTCTATTGAAATGATTTTATATTCCATGTCATAATTCTACTTTGTTTCTGATTTTTATATAATAAAATAATGAAACTAATGATTAAGAATAATTTTGTGTTAATATTTTTAAAATTAAACATGGTATAATTATAGGAATTAGTCGTAATTTTCGTTCAGAGAATAGCTTTTAATTATTTTCTGTTGTAAGTTTACTTTCAAATTTTGAAATCTCTTTTTATATTATTACAATAATCATCTGACGGTTGTACAGTGAGTTTTGTCCTACAATGTAGATTCCTCAAATATACCAGAAAGCATTTAGTGCAGAGAATAGAAATATAGGCAGTATGAACGTAAAGAATAGCACTTGTAAAAACTAAAAACACGTGTAGGCAGCAAATCGGTATAGAACTATTAGCAATAGCATTTAGCATCTTCGCCAGCCTGTTCTGTAAATGCAATTCCAGAGAAATTGGTTTCTCATATGAGCGCCTCGGCTTATATAATCTCCTCGCTAAGGAAGAAATCCCACTGCTTATTAACTTATGATAAAAATTACAAGAATGGATGATAGTTGATCCTAACAATTCATCCCTAGTAATTCATGGTGAATCCTAATTTACAAGAAAATGAATGCATGCATCCATTTGATAAAATAACATTTATATTTTATAACAATTTGAATCAATATAAAAAGAATAAAATTTTGTTATTAAACCAAGTTTTAAAATTTTAAATGATATGTAATATTTGTTAAATATTATGAGCCCCTAATGCTGATAATGTTACTTGCTGACACAAATGCTTTATTCTATTAGCATACATATGAATTTTATGCTTGATTGAATAAAATCTTTTAAATTTTTAAGATTTGTGGTGTCCCTGATCAAAGACTGGGTGAAGAAGCTTGTGCTTGGATTTGTCTGAAAGAAGGCAAGAAACTTACGGAAGAAGAAATGAAACAATTTTGCAAAGGAAAGGTAAATTCCTTTTTAAAAACAATTATTTTTAATATTTTTTAAATTTAATAGATATCTAAAATTATTCTTCAAATATCATTTTGGTAGATATAATTTTCTTTTATTCTTGTCTTGTCTTGTTGTTCTAGTCTATTGTCTTGTTGTTTGTTGGAACAATAATAGAATGCTTCTTTCCTCCAAAATTATTGTAATTTTAAAAATGATATTTTAAAGAGAGTGGGCAGAGAATGATATTCTAAATCTGCCTTTAAAAGTCAGTTTAATTTGATTATAGGAAAGAACAATACATAAATAGAGGTCTTAAATTCCTTCAGACTTTGTAACACTAGAAAATCTGAAATCTTAAAAATGTATGTCCTCTTTGTAAGTCATTGAGACGGTCTCTAATGTTTATACTTTTTTTTTTCTCTCATCTAGATTTTGATTATTATATGAAGTTATTTTTTGTGAAAAATAGCTTTTAAATAGTAGAGATAAATATTCAGTGCTGGATTCAAATTGGTTGAAACTCTTAAGATATTTAAAATGTTTTTTTTTTTTCATAAAACCTTTACTATGTACATTTGCTTACTTGCACAATCAGAAAGGGTCTCTGAGAAATTAACCTAAATTATATATTGTGTAACTTAATCCGAGATATATAATACATAAATGCGAGATTTACTCCATATACATAAAAGCGAAATCGTGAATATTTATAATAAGCAAGAAAATTATTGTCTTTACGATTAAAATAGGAAATATCGGGAATCCGATTAATAAAGTATGTCATATTCTTTTCAAATAATTATCTTGTCAAACCTATTGACATATTAGAAAAAGTTTTCCCCTGTTTCTGAACTCTGAATTCCAACAAACCGCCCAAGTATTTTTTTAGAAAGTGGCTCTGTATATTATTCAACAAAGACTTGAGAAGAGGTTTAGGTTTTGGCCTTTAGTTTTTACAGTCGTATGTTGTCTGTTTGTTTGAAGCATTGTTTTCTTTTTTGTCATTTGTGAGTGATTATTGCTTACAAAAAAGTATAGCGGCAGTAATTTAAAAAAAAAATCTTTAATTACTTTTGGACCTATGAACCTTTTCTTGAATAACTTTCTAGCATTAAAAAATTATCCTTGTAAGACACTGAATATGTTCACTTAAAAAAAAGGAAAGGAAGTTTTTGGAATCGTTTTGAATAATTTCATTGTTGTTTAAGAGTATTATTAATTATTACATGTTTAAACAATATGCAGAGTTTTGAGATTTCTACTCCAGATAATAATTAGCGATAGAGTTTTTTCCCTCTACTTTATACTTTTCATGTTTGAAATGAATAGTAATTTTTTGACTGTAATAATGCACATAACCTTTTTATAATTTTTTTTTCGCTATATAGAAATTTTATTTGCTATACATAAGCTATCTTTCCTTAAAAAGATTCATTTCATGAAGATTTTACAATATATACTGTAATCTTTATTGAAATTATTTAAAATTTCACATTGGTTTATATAAACAAGGTTAAGTAAAATTTTAATTAATAGAACTCTTTTGAATATCATGAAACTTCAGTTTCAGCTTTCAAATCTTCTGTAAAAAAGGTTTTAATAATACATTTAATTTCTTTCAAAACTATGAACGATAATGACTATGATTTAAAACAGTGATTTGATAATTCTTTCTCTTTTATTTTAGATAAGCAACTATAAGATACCTCGTTACATTATGTTTGTGAAAGACTTCCCCAAAACTGCTACTGGAAAAGTAAAGAAATTTGAAATGACAAAGATTTCAATTGAAAAGCTAAAACTGTGATATATTTGGCAAACTTTTTCAAAGTAATAGAATTTTGTTATCATTATGTTGCAATGGTATTTTTTTTCTACAATTGATCTTTTAATATAAATGATAGTACAGTTGAAAGGCATTTAACATCATATCCTTAATTCTTTCTCTAGTTATACTTTAATATTTGGCAATTTATATTCAGTTTTTTTTTCATTTATTTTTCAGTAACTTCTAATTTATTTGATGACAAGAGGGAAAGAAAATATCACAGAATGTATTTGATTCAAATAATTTTGTGAATTGTTACAATCAATTACAATTTAAATCATCCAATTTTTTTTCTTTGCTCAAATATACATTTCAAAAAGTCATAAATTGCATAAAAAATAATTATAAATTAAACAAAAGGGACATTGAAATTGAAGTTATCCAAATTGTTTAGTAATATAACATTTATTTTGAATATGAGCTTTTAAAGTAATACAGAAAAAATTTATAACATCCATATTTGTGATAAATTTATTTCAAATGTTAATATTCACATTCATAAATGTTACTCAAATTATGTTTTTAAATCTTGGTATTAAATTATAGATATTATAAGATTTTCTAAGGGTTGATTTAATATGCCTTATAACATTATTTAGCATTTAATTTATTGAAAGCTGATTTATTAGATACTGTCAAGTATTCTTGTTGTTATAGATGTATTTTTTTTTAATTTTATTAATTGTTGCAATATCATTATTTGTTGATAAACATTGATTTTAAATTCAGATTTATGAATTTTACATGAAATATCTTTTATATTTTCTAGGTTTCAATAAAATAATCTTTTGATACCTAGAATTTATTTTATTAAATCATATATATTCTGATATATTCATCAATTAAGGAAAAATTTATATTCTCAGGTACAAGTTTTATTGCCTGTTGTAACTATCTGAAATGAACTCATATTTCATGAAGTTAATTTTAAATATGGAGAATATTTTATATTCATATTTAAACGAGCAAAAATGTAAATATTTAAGACCAGCTTTCTGTGTCTGATATAATACAGTAAAGTACTATTTGTATGTTTCTCATTTGTATACCATTTCATGACTCATCATAGCCCAATGCATTTGTAACAGTTTTATTAATGAAATATTGGAGTAAGACCTCAATCATTCGCCATTTTTCTCCCCACACAACATCCGCAAATTTTCTGCCCCAGTCATTGTTTTACTGTTCCTGTTAAGAAGAAAAACATTTCCTAAAAATTGAAATTCTTAATTTTTTTTCTCCTTGGCTATTTATTTTAATGTAGAGATGAAGAAGAATACCAAAAGTTTATTTTGTTTTCCTTAAAATGAGTTCCATTGGAAAAATTTGGAATTTATTTTTCGAAACAAAACGGCTGTGGGAATGAAAAAACTGAACCTTATTTGAATCTAAAGAATCTAATTTGACTCATAAAGCTGAAATTAATATTCACAGACAATCAAAAAATCAAATAATTTATAAAGTTTTTTTTTTCATTTAAATATCTAGCTACATGTATCTATGTCATATAAGAAATGCATAATAAATGTTCAAGACGGGCAATAAGAATAGAAACTTTTTAACTTTTATAATAACTATTTATTTTTAAAATGCTACTGTTCTGAGTAGAAACATTTTAATATTTTCTTAAATAAAAGAAACTTAACTTTATGAATAATAATAACTTTCTTAAACAACAACAAAAAAAGCATTACTACTTTTAAATGAAATGATAATTTTAGCATTACATTTCTAGCCATCTATGTTGTTTATTAAAAATGCGATTGTATATCTTTCTCTTTATATCTAAAGTTAGCCCCTCAAAAGACATCAAAGCAGCGCTTTACTGTATCTTAAATATCTTCATTATAACTTACTTTAAAATGAAATTGAATATGATTTCTGAAAAAATGTTTTGTATTTCTGATTAAGCTTTTTTTCAGTTTTGTTATTTCTATCCTGCATTTTTATCTATATTCTAATATATGTATAGAAATATATTTTCTGATATTTTAAAAGAATGTTAATAATGTTTATTTAAATCTATCCAAAATCTTTTCATCTATATTCCCGACTAGATTCATATTTAAAAAATTAATATTTTCAGTGTTTGAAACAATGTTTTATGAATTTTATTAAATATTTCTTTAAATTGATGCCTATTGAAAAATTCAATGAATATATTTAATATATTCAATGTATCTAATATTGAATATTGCTCCATTTTTTATATATCTATGTATGTAACTTTTTTACAAAACTCTTTAATAAAACCTTTAGAAATGTTCTAAGATTATCTGTTTTTTCTTTCAACACTCAATGTTTTCCTGTATTTACTAACCCAGAATTTTCTGTAAGTGTTTTCATTTTTATCATTATCGTTTACACCCAAACTATAACATTTTTAATGGGAAATAACTCATGTCAACATAGTTCGCATAGCTATGCTATACTAAAATTGTCTAAAACATTCTTGTCTACAAAGTTTTTGAGTCGCCTTTCGAACTCCAGTATCCTCTTAAAATTACAGGAATTTATTTCTATCTATAAACCAGCGTAAGGGATTAACTATTCTCCAGCTTTATTAATAACATTAATCTAGTTATATTGGGCCGTTTTGATAAATTACCAATTACTGTTACTCTCTTCTCAACAAAAGAAAGTACTTTTTAAAATTAAATTTTAACAAAAGTACTGGTTGACTCAGCATTATATGAGAAAAGGCAAAATCTGTCCTTCAAACAGACTTAAGACTCTGCCAAAAGTTTATTCTGCTCTTTCTCCTTTAGCTGTGGGGGTTACCTGAGTTTTTTTGGGGAGTTTCGGGGGGAGGGCAGCTGATAATCATTGGGTTCAAAACCTTCTTGTGAAATAATAATGTTCGAATTTGACCCCATTTGCATAATTATGGAATTCTGTCCTAGTTTCTCTCATACTGAACATGCACTGTGTTCTGATATTGGAATGACAAACTGTGATTGTTAATAACCCTTGAAAGGAGTTAAAAACTGCAATGGAACCATGCTGAGATATTGAAGAGGATTGATTAATCCATGATTTAAATTTCTTTATGTGGCTCCATGTTGATGTTATGGAAGCAATCACTCTCTCTTTATATCAAAAATACATTTTATTTTCCTCGAACAACATCGCACACTTGTCGCTGCGAGCTTACTCTGCATGTAATTCTCCATGCTCTCTGTTAGGTGGGAATCCTACTTTATGTGGCGTTCAAGGCCATTTTATATGATTTACGATGGATCATCTGTCAAGCATAGGCGGGCTTTCTCCGAAAGAGAAGGATTGCTACAATATTGAAAATCGCAAACAAGTTCTGAATCCAGAAGCAATCATCAAACACATACATGGCTGATGGATAATAACCATGTCAGTGTAATGTAGAAATTTAAACAGATGTCTGGAGTCAATGTGTTGGGAGGAATCCTCGATAATTATTTCTTAGAGCTTACTTACTGCTGGGATGGAGTAACATGTTTTTTGCAAAGGGTGCCGGAATGCAGTTAGACATCTTTTTTATGCATGACAAATTTATCATGATGATCAGTTAACATCATAATTTTGATAAAATGTGTTTTCATCATGTATCTTACTATTTTTTAATGCTCTGTCATTTTATGAAATCCTAAGTATTATAAAATAACGAAAGTGTTGGGATCACTTTCCACTGGTGAAATTCCTTGATTTAAGAATAGCATCAATTGGAGTAAAAAGTTTGAACTCTCCTTACATTGATGATTCTTAAAAATATTTTTTAAACAGCATGAAAAATTACTAAACAGATCTACTACTTTAAGAATAATTACTGTTTCATTCTTCTTTTATTAAAGATAAATAAGAAACTTTATTTATGGATTTACATAATTACTTTCTTTAAGATGTTTGTGAATCATTCAGTTTATGAAGATCCATTTGTAGGATTGTTTTTACTGTTAGCTAACATAAGTATTTTCTCTTTCAACTTCCGTATCAAATAAATTAAAATTTTATTTTTATTTATTTATTATTTTTGTTCCTTTCTAATATTATTTGAAATATGAAAATAATATGAAGAAATGTCGAGAGTGAAAATTACAACAAGGAAATTAATGAAAATGCACTATCTTAGATAAAATTGGATTGTGTATATGAGGTAACTGTAAAACCAAAAATTGACGATATAACCATGCGTTCACTTTTTGAATCGATCAAGGATCTTTTTATTTTCTTTCGCATTGTAATTTGTATTTATTATGTTACATCCATTAAATGATGCATTTTGTAAAGAAATGCTGTTGTTGCCCATTTTCATAAAATTTAAAATATTCACATTTCTTTAAATAAAACATAATTTCTTTTAATATTTTTTTCAAAGCTATATGAAATAGGAGTAAAATATCCCTGTCGAGAAGGCGAAGAGATATTGTCTTGACTTTGTTCAAAACTTTTCCACTAGATGGCAGCACGACAAACATTATTCAATTCAGTTTGCTTACTTTTATAGTCCAATTGAATCGCCATGAAACTATAAATATATGTCAGGCGGGGGAAAGAGGACTAACAGATATTTTATTGAAAACTGTTTAATTGTATATTCAAAGAGACTATTATATTTGCAAAGGGGTATGAGTTTGAAGGTGCAGTGTCGACCTTCGCTACAAAGTGGCTCGGTTGCAAAAAGTCATTTTGGAGCCCTTGAATTTTTTACAAAGAAAAAAAAATTATATATAGGAACAAATATCACTATTGTATGTTTATTTAATGCGTGATTTTGTTTTCGCTACTAATTATTTCAGGTGAATTACAATTTTTTGCAGTTTCATTTAAATGCTTAGAATAGCGAGTATATTTAAGTGTTATGTACATATGCTTGACCGAAGGCAATTCTTAATAAATTGTAATTTGCTGAAAGAGGATTCAGCATTTACTATAGTAATGGACAGTATAAGAAAAAGTTTCAACAAGCTAATACATTTATAAATATTAAATAATAAATATTGCAATATGTGTTCAGAGTTATTTGCATCGATTTTATTCTAAATCAAATTCTGCCGCAAAACAAATATTTGGATTGTATTTTTATCTCTGTCCTTATTATAAACTAGCCGCCTTTGGCGACCAGATGGTTCGCCATGAGTAATGGGTTCTAAAATTTTCAATTAAATCACATATTCATTAGCCTTGAAGTAACTCCGGGCATTGATTGACCTGAAATTAATATTTTCTTTAAAATGATGGACTGAAAGTTCTAAAAAAACGCGTTTTCCTAATAATATTCTTTAGTTTTATAAATCAGTCAGTTTTAATGATTGATTTAGAAGACTGATTGATGTAGAAACTTTTATTTAAAATATTGATAAAAATATTTTGTAAAATAGGGGTCACAGAGCAAAGTATGAAGAAATCTAAAACTCATTATTCATAAATGCATTGTTTGTCTCAAACTACTTAAAATGTAATTATTTTCTTCATATAGATCAAATTAATAGTATTAAACAATATATGCCTATTAATAATATTTTACAAATTGGCCATTGGACCGGAATTTGAATGCATATCCTGTATAAATAAACATAATTTATTGAATTAATGATTGAAATATTGCAAACGATCATAGAATCCTTTGCGTTGCATTTATTTTTTTAGAAATTATATTTTATATTTATTTTATTTTATCCAGTCACGTGCTAAAACTTGCATTTTTTTAGATTTTTTTTCCGGTGATAGTTTTTTTTATTCGAACTTCCGGCATTCTTTTATTTTATCCAGTCACGTGATAAAAACATAGTTAAAATATTTCTTTAAAATTCATTAAAAATAGAAGTTTACGTTATAAATTAAAAAAACTGATACCATTAGAAAGCTAATTTTTTAATCTTTACATTGATACAAAAATCATGTTTGTGCAATAATATTTTCGGAAGTTATAGCGGGAAAACATCGAAATTTCGCTTAAATTTTAATTAATTCAAATTCTAATTAAAAATTCGAAGAAAGGGCTCTGAGGTGCACTTTCCTGACCTCCAAGGTATACATGTACCAAATTTGGTAGCTGTAGGTCCAAGGGTCTGGCCTGTAGAGCGCCAACACACACGCACACACACACACACATTGAGCTTTATTATAAGTATAGATGTTACCAGGTTTTTGATATATTTTTCTAATTCATGTTTTTCTCAAGTTTTTAAATCAGTGATAAACAAGAAATACTTCTAAATATATTTTTTATCGGTAGAATAACAATATATTAGTTATAGAATTAAAAAGATAGAATTTAAATTTCTGAACTGAGTTAGATATAATTTTATCTTCTGATATTTCGAAATATAATTTCTTTCTTTTTTTTTTTCGAATTCGTTTTTCAATAAGGAAAACTTTTTTAGGATTTCTCAAAGAACGAAATCAGCTTTTGTTGGTTTTTCTTTTTAGCTAGTTTTCTTTTCTAAAGAAAGAAAAAAAGATATGAGTTTCGATTTGAAAAATTTCATCAAAATTTTGTAAGCGAGTCATTTGTAAATTTTGTAAAATAAATTATTATTTTGGATAAATAAATGAGTTTAATACGTTTATACAAATAATATTAAATTACACAAATATTAGTGCATCTTATTCAGTAAACAAAAGTTTTTAAAAAGAATTGTTAATGAACATTTGGATTTATTTTGAAATACTATAATTTATTTTCATTACGTATTACGTTTCATTAAGTGCATAATTGTGCTTGCAGTTTCAAGAAATTTATTCTTTATATACATATAAAAAAATTCAAACCTGTCTGGGGTTTAAGGGTTTGATGAAATGTATTCAACTTTACTTATTTTAGATCTGCATACATGAATTTAATACAATTATTTTCGGAATTTATCAAACTCGAATGCAATATTACTGAAATTTTAAAGAGTTACTTCATATAAAAATTACATATTAAATATATAATTGATGTTGTAATTATTATTTTAATTATTTTTATTTCGAAGTTAATAAAATAATTAAAAAATAATTTAATGATTCGTTTTTTATAAGAGACTTGTAATGCTTGGAAATGCTTAGTCGAATATTGACCTGCCGAACTACTAGATTGAGGACCAGGGGTTTAAAGGAATCTCCCTAATACATAAAAATATAATATTTAAGAAATTTTTTGCATCCAAAATTTATTCTTTTAGTATTATATGCAAGATACAAAACTATTTGTAAATCCTTCGAGAAAGAAAACAGTCAATACCTTAAAATGTATTTTCAAATGCAACTAAAATATTGTATTCTTTGTATGCCTAATATTATAAAAAAGTTGTACAACAAATACAGTCTGACAGATTTTGGCTGACGCTCATAGTATTTTTCAATATGATATAACTCTGCTTAGATGATACTGACTAGAACAGTTAAATCTAATGTGTCAAGTCCTTTTGCAAAATAGAATACAGTACTAATACTTCAAGGTTCTTCACTTTCGAAAAAATTATTTTGCCAGTCAAATGCATGTCTTGACAGGATAGTTCTTATACGAACAAGATACGGTGCATGATAGTTCTTGTATGAACAAGATAGCTCGCGTTAATGAGCATTAGCAATATAAAGGCAAATCAAATGTAAACATGTCAGAGCTGTATGGAATGAAATCACCAAAACTAACGACAGCTTTTATGTTCTTGGTTCAACAAGAGATAAATATCTTATTCATAGAATTCTTTGACTGACATTGAAATCAGTTTTGAAATACGGCTCATTACTTTGCTGTACAAATTAAAAATGCTATATTTATTCTCTGAGAAAAGATTTGCACTCAGCAAAAATCAATATGTTTCTTTTTTGATTTCTAAAGTCTTACGAAAAACATAGTATTCTATTTAACTTGGACCATAACAATTATTATATTTTTGAAATTTTTTGTCAACAGAGTGTGATTCGATTTAATATCGCAATAACTTTTCATTATTCCGATACTTCTTAAAAGCTTGTTCACAGTAAATACTACGTAATGTTGGGATGCCTAAATTTTTATATAATAAAAAGTGCATCAAATACTTGAAAGAAATTTGCTGTGGTATTGGGATGCCGTCAGGTGGGAACGAGTAGAAACAAAATGGAAATTCAGTTCCTCGTTGTAATGTTGATTTCGAATTTTATCCTTATTCCGGAATTGATCTAAGGTATTAATCATGGTCAAATTAAATATTATTTGTTTTTTTTAAAAATTAATTAAGCAGTTATCTTAAATGGGAAAATTATTAATTTCACCAATGGCTATAGATTCTTGTTTTCTTCAATACTATGTTACGTATTTGGGAAATATTCACTCCATCAAGATTATTTCATCAATGGTAATAGGTATTTGCTTTCTTTAATACTTATGTTACCTGCCTATTTGTGAAACAATCACTCTGTCAAGATGCTATCTAAAGTACTGTTGTTTCTATTTTCTTTTCTACATATCTGTTTATGCTGTGTTTTTCTTAAATGATATTGAATTTTAACTTATTGTTCTTTTGTTCTCAGCATTATCATTAGTATGAAGAAATATTAAAAAAATTAGTTAATGATAGATTAAAACTTAAACCGAGTACAATTCATACACATTTTCAGTTTTAATACATAGTATAACTACTACTTATTTATTTAATAGCATTAATTCTTGTCTACTTATTATTATTTTTTTAAATCTTTTATTCGTCACAAAATTATTATTAGTAAAAAAAAATTAGATTATATTAAAAATTATTAGAAGTAATCTCTAAAGTAGGTAGATAATGTGATGGTTTATTAATATTATTTTACAAATTCTAAGGTAGATGGCAGCACAACAGTTGTAGTTGATAAACGATATTTTTGCTCGAAAAAATTACTTTTGTTCTTGCCTTCAGAGAGACAAATACAAATACAATTTTTTAATATTTGTCTTTGTACAAATAATACAAAGACAAACCTCTAATATACCAAAAATATTATTCCCACTTTTATAAATAAATGAAAATCTTTTTTTTAATATATCATATTTCATATCAATTGGGGATGTATTATAAATAAACTGTTTTAGCCTTTACGCCTTTCAATAAATATTTTTTGAATTGTGAAAACATTCCATTTTTATCAGCTCTTTTTCTTTCCTCATGCTAATGCACCAAAAATCTAAATGCACCAAAAAAAAAAAAAAAAAGCAGGTTAAAAAATTTTTTTTTAATGAATAACAGATTTATGCATTTTTTATTTGAAAAACTTTATCTACCTAAGGATTTACGTGCTGTTATCTAATCTATTAAGAATTTTTAATAAGGATACTTTGAAGGGAAAAAATATTATAGAAAAAGAGAATGGAAGAGAAAAAAGTTTTAAATAAGCTTTGAGAGAACTGAAAAGAATTTATTTTAGATTTTCAATTAATATACTCTAATCCTAATATTCTTAATTCCATTAATCAAATTTGTAGCTTCGTATTTTAAGATTATAAAAGTTAAATATATACTATCTTCGTATATTCTGCTTGCATTTATTTTAAATTAATAAAATTTAAATATATCCAAGAATAAATAATCACTGTTAAATTTTATAAGTGCTAAAAATTTGTGAAATTTTAATTAATTTACTGTTTTTGTTTGCTTTATGTGTATAGTTATAACAGAAAATTTGTGCTTCATAGAAAATTCCAACCCATTAAAGAAAAATATCATTGCTAAGTCTTTTACACAAAATCAATTATTGTACTATTAATCCAGAATTGTTTTTCATTCCATGGATACTTTATTGTATTGTTCTCATTTTAAACATCAAAAATTAATATTTAATTTAATGGTAAAAATACTCTTTACTATATGGAGATTCTGAGAAATATTTTTGGTCGAAGTTACATCAATGTTTTGTCAAAGAATTTTTATTCCGTTGAAGTGTTGTCTTCTGTTTAAAGCACCAAAAATCTTTTAATGTTTGATCATATGATCAATTTTGTCACAAACGATTTGACTTTTTTATATGCAATGTACGTCCTCATAGAAAAGTACTATATTCATAGAAAAATTCGATCCCCAAAATTTAGACGAACATTTTAAATTTCCTTAAGGTATCCGACTACGTTAAAAACCATGGTTATCGATCCCATTGGCGATTTTATTTTCATTGTTATTTCTTGTAGTTCATAATTCCCTCTTCCCAAAAACAGTTTATCTATTCTTGGGAAACGAAGACCTGACTTATCATCCAGAGTCATATATTTTTTCAGTTAAAATTTGTCTTCAATTTCCTCAAAATTTTAATTTTCGTAAAAATTCTCCATTTTTGACGTGATATCTCGGGAAAAAAACAAAACAAACAAACAAAAAAAAAACAGAGGTATTTAAATAAAAATTTCAGCTTGCGTTTTAAATAATATGGGAACTGAAACGAACCTAAAGTTTGATTGCTGATGAAATACTTTTTCATTTATAGGTGTGTTTTTAAAAAAAATTAAATTATGAATTTATGGTAAAAATGCATATATGCACATATGCATTTTACCCACAACTTCTCTAAATCTCAAGATCTTTTTTATATTTTGGTTCATTTCATTCATCAGTATATTTTTTTATAACTTGTGTGCAAAGAAAAATAGGATTGCTGCTTTACAATTTTGTGTAGAGTGCTAACCGTTTTGGTTAAATTTCATTGGAATTTACGACAAATTTTCCCATTTTTCAAGATATATTATCTTTTCAAATAAGTTGTTTTTGTATTTATAGCGCTTATTATTAACAATACATATAAAAACCATAAAGAATTTCTAAAAAAATCCAGTTTTTCTAAATCTTCCCTTCGAACGTAGTCGGATACCTTAAGTATGAATAAGCTGTTGTTGAGTTATACCTGTATGTCTCTGATAATGACTAACCGAAAACGGAAAAGTCGATAAATGGAATCTGGTTCTTTATTACATTTTCGTATACGTAGTATAGTGAACTCTAAAATAATCGCCAAAATATTCGAACTCGAGATTTTGAAGAACTTTTACATTTCTGACCTCCCTGAGCTCGAAAAACACATATATGGAAAATGTCAGCATGTTTATCTGTGACAAAGATAATTCAAAAATGCTATGAGTTGGACGGATTAAATTTGATATACGGCCTTTATGTCAAATTTGTAGACTTCTGATACATTTTGAACAAAACCTACACAGAATAAATGTATCTGCCCTGCTGTTCGAATATAATTTGATGCAACTACAAAACGTAGAGAGATAGGTAGATAAAGTCCAACGTACAGAATTAATATCTATAATCTAGACGCCTTTCAAATGTTGAGCCAAATCCAATCAGGAATGGACTGCCTGTCTTTCTGTACTTTCAAAAACACGTAAACGTGATAGTACAAAGAAGCATTGCCTTAAATGTATTAAATTTTTTATGGGGTTTTGTGATTACAATTGTAGTTCTGTGTCAATTTTTGTTCCAGACGGTTGGAAAAAAGGCGTCTAGAGCACAAATTCGATTTTCGGATACCTTAACCCCGTGCCAAGGATTTGCAACCAAATAATTCTCAAAGGATGTCTCTATTCACAACAAAGATTAATATTTCGTAATTAGCGTATACTAGTATCATACAAGATATTCTCTGGGTTGGTTGGTTGGTTGATTAGGGTTTTTTGGCGCAAGAACCACACTTCATCATGCTGCGCCAAGCAAATGGTTAAATTATAGACCAAATTACATAAAACACGATATTCTCTGGGATAATACCTTTATTATTGAACATGCGAGAAAGTCCTCAGGAGATTATTCCTTCTACTTAATAAGGTTCAATATCTTCATTAAATTTTGCACTAAATTCATTAGAGAAAATTTTTTCTCTCTGACTACCTAGGTGTGTATGAACAACTAGCAGTAGTTTTCTTCTTAAAACTTTTCGCATATTGTTTAATAATTACGCTATTCCCTTTACTTTCTCTATAAAATTGTATAACTTGGACAAGACTGTGAACATTAAAAGTATTTAGATTTTTATTTTCATATATGAGAATTTTGGGGTTTGCATAGCAAAAGAATCAGATATTTGTATAAATATCATAACACTAATGAATAGCAGTTACACGTTATAGAGATTTTACGTATTATAACGTGCAATACTGGAAATACTGGAGATTAATCGCTAACATGGGTTTTATAATTCCCAAAAATTTAAATATATGTATATTTGATTACTGGTGTTTTTTTTGTTTTTTTGTGAAGCCTACAGATAATTATAATTCTAGTCAAAAGATCAAATGCCAAATTTCATTTATTTAATTCTCTGAGGTTTTTTAGTTATTGTGTTCATGTGAATGCAAAAGCACAGTCTGACAAACGGTTAACCTTACGACAGATTTGGTTTATTACGTTTACTTCTACTCTAACAGCACAGCAGACAGATTTCTTATTAATGGATTTCGTTCAAAATTTGATGAAAGTGACAAATCTGGTGCGAAGTTCAGAAGTCGAATTTCATTCGTCAAGCTTCAAAATATTTTTTTGAATAAACGTGTTCACAGATAGACAAACAAAATTAGAAAAAAAGGTTTTTCGTAGTCGGGGGAGAGGGGGTCTGAAACTTGGAGAGACGTCAAAATTAAGAGTTCTAATTTTTTTGATGATTATGGATTTGGTATATGAGAAAATGAAAATGCAATGAACAAAATAAATGAGCCTTCACACATAATTTATCACAACAATTATAAATGCGTCTCAAATTTTGGACTTAATCCTCCAGGGAGTCTATTGTCTGTTGATTTCTCTATTGGCAATATACACGGATGGACAGCAAAAACATGTCTGGTTCAAAATAAAAAAACGATCCTTTTCATCTGACTAAAAAGTTTTGGAGCATTATCTAACATTTGTTTAATTTAAAGAGAAAGTATCTTTGATTATGTTAAATTATGCATAATAGCAAGTCAAAAACATGTCATAATAGCAAGTATGCTTTAATAACTTTGATGGATTTTTTTTCACTTGTAGATAGTAGAAAGATTTCCAAGTCCACCGAAAGAAAAAAAAGAACTAAGCAAGAAAGAACATAGTAATACCCCGTTGTCAAATTCGGAATTTTTCTTTATTTCGTCAGTCATTATCATGAAATGCACCAAAATTCTGAAAGGAAACGGGCGAAAATATGTTTATATTACAAAATCACAATTTTAAATCATATTTTTTCTCCACATTTAAAGCTATTTAATTTAGTTTTGGGAAACTAAGAAAAAAATTTTGATCTTGAAAGTTTCTGTTGTCTCTTAACCCAGATAAGCCTGAAACTAAAATTTTCTGAAAATTTTGAAAAAAGTTAAACTAACTGTTAAAATAACTGTCTTTTTATTTTTTCTAATAAAGCTGACACGTTTCTTACTGCAAATCATAAGACTAAATAATCTTAGATAAAGAGGGTATTCTGATATTTTTTTTTATTTCTACTGTCCTAAATATAGGACAGTAGGCTTATCTGGGTTAAGGAAGAGTAACTGAAAATGAAAGTATATCTGACATTTATTAAAATATTTGTAAAAGCACTGACGACAACAATTACAGATTTTTTAACTGTTATAAATAAAAAAAATGTTATTTGAAGCCTTTTAAGGTCATTCTTTAATTCACGAAATGCTTTATCTACAAGAAAGAAAGAGAAAAAAAATCAAAAAGAATGAATTACTTGAGAAATCTTAGGCATTATTGATAATATACAAATTCGATGCAAACTCATAAATGGCGTAGTTGAATTTTATTTTTTGATGCTATCTGAGTCTCACTTGACTTTAATTAATTTAATTTACTTTGGTTTCATAGACATCCTACTTTGGAGCAACACAATGCATATTTTAGGAGTTATCTCGTAAATTTTTTTTTGTGTGACGATGAGTATATCTGAGCTGACATCCTTTCTTCAAACTTCAGGACCTACGGAAATGGCAAGACATGTGTTGAATGACGTCAGATTTAGTAGGTAGTTGACTAAATCACATAATGAATCTTTCAGTGGAATTGATTCACAAAACTGAAATTTTCTGATGCTGAATACCTTACCACTATGCCATTGCGATCCGGAGGTCTGGTTTGAGACAGGCCTCGGATTTTAATCATGGTAAGCTGATGGTAGTACATAAACCAGTATCCCATTTTCTGTATTTCCTTAGAATCCCACAGCTACAGCTTGACCGACAACAATAGATTTAATTGGGACTAAGTTCGCATTCACGTCCGATTTCGAATCGAAGATCATTTTACATCGAATGTCCGTAATTATGGATCTGGTATGGCAACCATCTCTAGTTACATAGTTACATTACGAGTCACGACCACTTAATCCCTTTAACTTGATTTATTGTAAATGTCCAAGGACCATAAGATTCAAATCTATATACTTTAAAAATTTCCAAGTCAAGAATCCAAGGAGTGACTCGAAGTCTTTGAATTTCCACAATCCTCCTCGCTCCAGAAGAAAGCTTGGGAGACAGAATGGTATGACAATAGATATGACAAGATAAGAAGGTAGAGTGATATGGTAATGGTATTTTAAAATTAAACGTACCACCATTTCACCGATTTGGTGTTATAACCATCGGAAACGGCTATTTGGCCACATATGATAGGTTTAGTTCCAATTATCATGTTTAGCATTATGAATACAAGTGAATCAGTAATCATCCATTAATGGTTTCATTTACTTTAATTGATTTGTAAATTTATTTAGAACTTATGCGCATAAGAATGATTCGAAAAATCATATAAATCAATTTACAAATAACGAAATGGCCGGGGAAAAATTTGTAAAAAATTCGCAGTTGGAAGAAATTTAACCAAGCACGTCATTTTTAAAACAACTTTTACTGTAACTGTTTTATGGCAACAACTTTGGATTGTTTTGATGAAATATTAAACTGTAAGAATGGGTTAAGATCTTGTGAATATTTTAATTTTGAACTTGTTAACCCTGTTCAAGACAAGAAAGCATTTTGAAGCATGCGTTGGAGAACTTAACATATATCCAACCAATGGAAGAATTTTCTATTGTGAAAATTTCTGATCACACATATCCAGGTAAATAAGTGATTATTTCCATTTTCAAAGACATTGGATAAATATTACAGTTTATTGATAGCTTCAATTCTGCAACATTTTTAGTAAGGTTTTGGATAATTCATCTTTCTGGAAATTTATAGGAATGAATTCACGTTGGAAGCATTAATTCCCTCTTGAAGATCGTTGTTAGAAAAACTTTCCAATTTACCAAAAATTAATATAAAATAGATTTATTCTTTCTGCATATGTCTGCATATTTAAATTTTTGAAATTATACATAGAGAAATCGGGATTGTTATTTTCAAAGTGTTGATAAAAAAAGTTGTAGTATTCATATGCTCTGGGACCAAATATTAGCGAATGGCATTAAAAATCTTTAGATGTGTAAAAAAAAATCTTCGCTAGAGTTGTTTTTATATTATAGTACGCGAAAAATATCAAATATTTCAAACGTCTTTTTGAGATTTTGGAAGAAATGCGATATTATGGAAAATCGGGATTTTTTAGAACTCGGATGTCTATAGCCCATTATTTCTGGCATTATGTCTATGTAAACACAGTACTCAAAATTCCAACAAATGAAGCGGATTAAGTTTGGTGTGGTTTTTTTTTCCACAAAATCGTAAATATCATTATTTTGGATAACATTAATCTATTGATCCAAAATATAAGACAATGTTTGTACAAAGACATGATATTTTATCTGTATGTAAGCTTAATATATTTTTTTTATTAATTGGTCGTATTATAAACCGACATATTTATGAAACTATGCTTTTTGGCCTAAGGTGTTTTAAATCACCCTGATTTTTCCCGTAGACATCATAATTGGATATAAATTGAAACCATGATGTTTTTAAACAAAATAGATTGATATTTTTTAGCGCATTTTATTTAGTCATGTTTTCATACAATGGCACCTCTGAAGCCCGCATCGAATTACTGCATTTTCAGTTATAACTCAGCAATTAAGTAAAGCAAATGCCAAAAATTAGTTATATTAATATCATAAGAGAGTTAAAAATGTTCCCAATAGACTGCATCATAATATTAGTTAAGTAAATCCGTAGGTTAAGGAATATTATTTAGTTAGTTAGAATGAAGCATTTTAACTCATTGCACTCGGTTGGTGCCTCTCACTCACCGTTCAAGACAGTGTATCTTTTGGGCAATTTATTTATTCATTTTTTCAATTTCGATTGTTAAAATGCCTTTAGAATGGTAAAAAGATATAGATTAATTTTTCAAAGAAATTCGACTTAAAACAATTGTGTATATTTATTTTTCGGAACAATAAACACATCTTTGTATTAAATGAATAATTATGAATTGAATTATGTTTCCGAGTGCAAAGAGTTAACTGTCATTTTCAGGTTAATTTTTTTCTTCAATTTTTTACTTTAAATTTCATTTTAAAGCTATGAGGGTTGAATGTATTTTAAAGTTAGCATAAGAAATATTTCAGAAGCAATCAGAGCAAATGTATACAAAAACTGCTCGATATGATTAACAGATGATGAATTGCATTTATATTAGATAGGCCATTTAAAACTTCTCAAAGTGGCATTCGAAGACAAAATGAAAAGCAATCTAAAAAATTAAGCAACTTAATTATGATAAAAATTGAAAATAATTTGATTGCAATCTCACTCAGTGATTCGTTGCCTTTGAAGAATTTGTCATAGTCAGTTGTTTATAATCGATGTTTCAACATAAGAGTCAGCCTTTGTTTTATATGCACTGTAATGAAATGTGTAGTTCAAATATTCTTAGTATGGTATAGTTATGACTTGATCATGAAAATTTCAAATAAACAAAAGAATAGATATTCAAACTAGTTCAATATTTCTTTCAACGTATTTAACAAAGCTAATCTTTTTGAAGTCATTATTTTTGTGAAATGTTATAAGATTTTGCTTTAGTATTTTAAATCTTATTTTATTTGTAAAACGTAAAGTAAATGACTTTTGAGTTCTCTTATAAGATTTTTCAATAGTAAAATTGCTTCGTAAAAGGGAATTTTTTATTTTTTACAATAAAATCGTGTTTCACTTATAAGATGCTGTGAATGTCCAAAAATGGAGTCGCAGTTTTGGTACTGAAAGACGTAGAATTTGATATCCTGTACCATTACAAATCAGTCTAATACATGGAATAAGTGTAAGTATATTTGGTTGGGCAATTAAACGACAGAATGCATGTTTACTGAGGAAAGTTAGAAAATAGAACTTTAGATCAGGTGTTGTCGTTACAAGTATAGATTGCGTTCATCTCCTCAGCAAGCGCTTATAAATCCATCAGTTAGGTATAAAAGGTTTAACGCTAGATTTGAATTTGTCGCAATTTTTTGAAAATTGTTGGCAATCCTATTAAAAAAACCATTTGATAGCTGAAACCTTAGGGCTATCACACGGGAGAGTTACATGACAGAACAACGTGTTAACGCAAAGTTTGAATTGAAGGGTTTCTTTGTTTGAATTGTTAGATTTTTATTGAGTCGTAAAATACATAGGATGTGGTTATGTGTAAAATAGCACATAAAGCAAGCAGCATCGCGGCTTTGCTTGCGCATATGTGCTCTTTTGTCGAAATGTTCCATGACCATTTGCATGAATGGGCCAGAATTTCGTTGATGCAGCGTTGAATTTCTTCCTTCAATGCACGCCTGCTTATTTGCCTGTTGACATAGACCTTTGACTTCATTAAATTCCATAAAAAGAAACCCAATGACTTCAAGTCACTCGATATGAGAGGGGGGGGGGCAATTTTCAAATTTCCGCACAGTGGTCTAAGACTTTCCTTATTTTTTAAATATTGTTCAACAATGAAAACACGTTGTTCTATAGAGTAATTTCCATTTTTGAAAACTAATCACTAACCTTAACTATTAGCAGTCAAATAGTTTTTTTGCATAGTTACCAACAGTTTACGGAACAAATGGTGGCAAATTGAAATCTTGTGTTAATTTTCGGACACTCTCTAGAGACGGTGTAGTTGTTGTTAACTTCAGTTTTTCAAATCGATTTTCAATGTTCAATCATCTTCAATCTTCGAAAGTATAGATATATTCTTGTGATATTTTTATTTTTATGTTAATTACTTCACATAATACTTCAAGATGAATTATTTCCTTCTGTACAATTAAATAATAAGTGACTTTTCAATAAGTTCCATTTTATTTAATGCATTTACTTAAAAGGATTATAGAGAATTGATTAAGGTAATAGAATGCATTTTTACGGAAACATATTAAGTTTCTATCTAGGATTTCTAATGTTTAAGTTGAATTATATCTAATCAAGAACAAAAAGTTAACTTAGTCGCAATTACTTCCTAGATCAGATATGCAATTCATTTGTTAGTATCGTCATTAAAAACCTACAATAAGCTCTACATAATTACCCGATCGTATTCAATAACAACATGCTTACAATTTTCTATTTATTTAATGGTATTAAATAATGATGTCTCTCTCTTTCCGTACTCATTAAGAAAGAGTCGGTTTCGAAATTCGATTCATAATGAGGTTATTTTGATTTGCTCTTTAGAAAGAGAAAACAAAGCAACATCTTTTGTTTTCCGTTGTCTCATTGAAACGAGTATATAAGCTACTTTAAAATGTGCTCTCTAGTTAATAATTTGTTTAATAAATTTGTATTGTTACTAAATTTACCTCAAAGTCGCATTGCTTTAAATTTAGAAATAGAAATGGATATAATAATTGACATTATGCTTTTATTTTTCAATCGTGCTTAAATTATTTTTAATGAAATGCAGAAAATAATTTTATTACAAATATATTAAAAACACAAAGTCAAGAGACACCGGAAAATATTGAAAGCAACTGAAATTTAAATCGTGATTTTAGTGTATTTTCTAGCATTTGATTCTATATTATAAGCTCTATAAAACTGTCTGAAAGTAAAATTGGTCATTCATAGACATTAGCTTCTCAAAAGAATTTTTTTTGATAGATAAAAATTAAAGCTATCCACACTTCATACTTTGATGGTGTTTTTTTCAAAAGTCTTTTTTAAATTTTGTAATAAGAAAATAAACACTTGCTGTGAATTTTTGATAATGGCATCAGTTTCTCTTAAAGTCTGTTGATGGTGAATGATTTGGTTAACCTTTTTAGTTAGTTAAATAGTCATCCAGTTTTATTTTTGATTACTAAAAGTAAATATTAGTTACTGTAGAGTCGGTGATAATGGCATCAGTTTTTCCCAAAGATTGCTGAAGTAATAATTAAAATAATTTTTATTTACATTTTCTTTTTAGTTAATGTGAAGTTGGATCTTTCGGTTTTTTTCAAAAAAATCTGTTTCAAGTTTCTTTGATAAGAAAAAAAATATTTGCTGTAGAATTTATGACGTATCATATTTTTCCGAAGTCTGTTGAGCTAATGATTAATTAATATAAATTTTATTTGAGTTTTCTAGTAAAAGAATGATTTAGCTAACATTTTTAGCTTGTTAAATTAGATCTTTTAGTTTTTTTTTGTCTCTTCAAAAACATCTTTTCACAATTTTATTTTTGATAAGTAAATAGTATCTGCTGTAAAATTGGTGCTAATGGCATCAGTTTCTCCCAAAGTTTGTTGAACGAATTATTAATGAATATAAATTTCCGTTTTATTTGCTTTTCCCCGAAATAGAATAATTCGGCCAATTTAACAAACTAAAAATCTTTCAAATTTTTAGTTTGTTAAATTGGATCTTTCAGTTTTTTTTCAAATATCTTTTTTCCAGTTTTACTTTTGATTTTAAAAAAAGTAAGTAGCAGTTGTTGTGGAATCGGTGATAATGATATCAGTTTTTCTCGAAATTTGTTGAACTAATGATTAATGAATGCATTTTTTTTTGTATTTGCGTTTCTTCATAATTGAATGATTCGGCTAAACTTTTAAGTTTGTTTAAATTGAATCTTTCATTTGTTTTTCAAATGCTTTCTTTTTTTTTTTCAATTTTATTTTTTGATAAGACGAGTAGTGTAGTTGCTGTGGAATCGGTGATAATGACATCAGTTTTTCCCGAAATCTGTTCCACTAATGATTACGGAATGTATTTTTTTATATTTGCCTTTTCTCGTAATTGAATGATTCGGCTAGCTTTTTTAGTTTGTTTGAATTGGGTCTTTCAGTTTGTTTCCAATGGTGTCTTTTTCTAGTTTTATTTTTGATAAGAAAAATAAAGTAATTGTTGGTTGACATGTTTTTCATGAAGTCTGTTGAACTAATGGTTAATGAATCGATTCTTTTATTTGCGTCTTCTCGTAATTGAACGATACGGCTAACTTCCTCACCGATTTTCAATTATCAACAGACACTACACTTCTATACACTAATCTGTTTTCTAAAGGATACATTTAGCACTTTCAACGCTACCGATGGGATAGCTCGTTTTTCAGGCACAACCAATTACAGGTTTCTATGAGCTGAAATTTGTCTCTTATGCCAGTTTAGATAGGTGGAGCTTTCTAATACACATCTTGAGAATACCTTTGCTTTATCATTTTATTTTATTATATATATTTTTATACAAAAATGTCAGCAGCGGGAATAATTGATGTCTTTATCTCAATGGTAACTTTGAAAGTGTTATACATCCTTAAGGTATAAAAAGAGCTGTCTTTTGTATTATATTAGGTTGGTGCGTATGAAATGTTGGATTCTTAAGTGATTGTATAAAACTGCATATCTTTCTTCAAAAGTTGCTTATTCAATCAAAGTATGCTCCATTCGCTTCAATACACTTCTCCCAACGAGATTTTAAAGCGTAGATGCCTGTCTTAAAAAAATTTTGGTCTTTAGAATTAATAAACTCTGATATCGAATTTTTTAGACTGTCTTCATTTTCATAGTGTTTGCCCCTTAAAAACAGCTCTAAATGCTTGAAAAAATGAAAATCGGTCGGCGAGAGATCCGGTGAATAGGGTGGATGCTGCAAAACTTCATATTCCAGTTCGTTCCAGCTTATTTCGCTCTGTCAGTGCGTGCGGTACCCACTTGTCCATCTTCTTAACCTTGCCAATCTCAGAAAGGTGTCTCAATATCGTTGTATGGTCAACTTTCATCCTGATAGCAAGTTCCCTCGTGGATACGGCTGGATCCGCTTCCACCAGAGCCTTCAGGTCATCATTCTTCACAGACGTTTTGGGTCTTCCGCGCGGCTCATTTTGCAGTGAAAAATCGCCAGTCCGAAATTTTTCGAACCAACGCTGCACTTTCCGATCGTTAACCGTATTCTCCCCAAACGCTTGGTTTATGTTGCGTGCAGCTTTTGCAGCCCTATTACCAAGTTTGTACTCATATAAGAAAATGACGCGAATGTCGGCAGAATTCATATCGGCAATAAACTCAAAAGAAATAACAAAAGGGAAGACCTTCGAGAAAACCTATTTTGCTGAAATGAGTCTCTGGTAGTGGACAATACGACTATGAATGAGGTTATGCCAAAGACAAAAGTATAACGAAAACAGGGAGACAAACGTCCGCATGTAAAGAGAATCCGACATTTCATACGCACCAACCTAATAAATGGTTTTGGGAGTGACTTGGGAAAATGACATTTTTTTTTGTTTACTTAAAATTACAATGTTTGTTTGAATCCGTCAACCACGGCCCATTTTTTCACTCTACAATTGTAAATTCTTCCTCAATGTAAAAGGATGGTTGATTTCGATTTTTTCGATCCTTTTTCTGTTCCTTTGTCAGGATTTGAAAAGCTCTGAATGAGTCCTGTTTGAATTTTAGTAGAACTGTTTTAGTACATTTAATAGGATTAATATTTGCCGCATCGTCGAATTAGGGATATATTGTAAAATTAAAATAATAGTATTTTACATATTTAAAAAATTAAGCTTTTCAGCAATACTAATTTTATTAATTGAAAAAAAAAATGTTTTTGAGTATATTTTATAGGAAAGCTTTCAATTGTTTTATCGTAAGTGCACGCGGCTGCGCAAATGAATTTATCCTCGCACGGGTTGCGTATATATATATAATATTGCTTACGTTATCTCTTTTATATAACTAATATAAATTAAAAAAATAAAGAATTGGAAACGTTATCATATGGTGATTTACAGAGCTAAATTAGAGCTCTTTTCAAATTATTTCGAGAAGGATTTGTTTTGTAAATTCGATTGGTGGGTAATTTAATTGACATATTCAAACTCTTCTATTTACGGATTCCACGTAATTTTTGAATCTAATTTTAAAGGTGTTGTATCGAATTACTTTTATTATTTGGAAAGTATAATTGTTTGATACTTTCGGCTACCACGCATAATTCTTTAAAATCACTATTTTAGATGAGATGTTTTTAAATAAGGTCAAATATTTTTCAAAAAAGTGAACTGATACTATATTACAAAATAATAATGCAATAAAAATCTGTAATTATAAAAATAAATACTCTAAAATGTAAAGAAATCGGGATGCAACAGAAAATGGACTGATTATCAACCCGCGGAAATCGTGGGATAGGCAGCTGGAGGATTAAGGGTTGGGAATTATTTTCTATTACTCTTTTGCTTGTGTACAGCTGGCCAACCCACCACTACTTAAAGTAATTTTGACAAAAAACAGAGTAGTCAATGTCTATAAAAGTTAATTTATTCAAGAAAGTTTCACTGTGTACATGATGTGATATACCTTTTGTCTTAATATAAACATATGTTGCTACTGGCTATAAGAACTGCTGTAGTTAGGGAAATTATAGAGTAAATGTATGTATTCGTGTCAGGGAAAGAAATAAACACACAATTATGACTGTACACATTTTAATTACAATGGCAAGAGATATTACAAAAAATGTATATATCGATTCAATCCTCTGTATCTGCAAGCACCGCAGTGACCGAAGCAATGCTGCTGGAAAGACAAAACATAAACTCACAAATAAGTACATTTCTCTGTTAAATTTCTGTACATTTATAACGGATTACTTCAATATACACTAATCACAACCCAAAAAGCACTTTAATCCTCTCGTATATGCATGTCAAACAACAGAAAATCAAACTGATGAGCTCACAATTTTAGAATTGCCTCCATTAAATGAATGTGCTTTGTTTTTAAAAACAATGCAAAAATACTCTTTCGAAATTTCCTCGCCATTAGAAATTTAGAAATTATCTACAGCATTCTTGTTACAATATATCTAGTGGAGCACATTTCATAATATTTTTAACAAGTACTTGGTAAATAGAAAAGTAAAATTGCTACTATTTATATAATATAAAAGCAAAACAAATCAATGCACATCCACAAGACAAACTTTGAGACTGTAATCAGTCTTAAAAAAACACATTGGCGAGAAAGTTCGAAATTTATCAATCAAAATTTCTCGATCGTATAGGATTTATTTTTTTGTTGCTTAAAAATGTATTCAAGTATTGAAATGAGTCGATATAATCCAATCTCTGAAATTATAAAGAGTTGGTGTAATAATTCTATCCCAATGAACCCTTCTGAGAAATGAGAGAATTAATGTTTCTCGTAAACAAATAAATTAAGATTCCTTCAAGAGACCATCACTAAAGCTGCGATTATGAGAGTTAAACCCAACAGTTTAATTGCTCCATGGAGTAAGCTTTCAATTAGGCTGAAGCTTTTGTCCCAACAAAACTATTTTAAAACCAGTGCTGACGTATGGCTTTCAAATTTGGAGTTCCGCTTCTGCCCCAAAGTAGCAGCAAGTTTTTCAAAATAAATATCTAATGAATATTGTTAATGTACCCAGGTACATGAGAAGGAAAATACTTCATGATACATACTTCCGTCTATACATACCTCCAGATCATACATGTTTTGGAATTTATCATCAAAAGAACATCAATTAAGAAAAATTACACCAGTTTCATAACGAGTTACTACAAGTGCCTACAAAATTACACCAGATTCGGCTGCGCCAAATTCTAGGAAAAGACCTAGAGCTGCATTTGGCAATATTTACGTTAATTTTTGGTCCATAAAAAGACTGAGAATTTCCTGACTCTATTACCAGGATGATGGATTAAAACGATGGTTCTCACAAAATTATTCCTAATTTGGTCGAAGACGGTGCGTTACATGTGAAATTTCTAGAATTTTTCAAAAATAAAGTATTTAAATCAATCTCCATAGTAAAAGGTAAGTACATCTTGATTCCAATAAAGTTGCCTTTCCCTCATAACTAATTAAAATATTTTATATTAATAATTATATCATAAAAATATTAATACTTCCCTAAACTTACAAATTATTATTACTATTCCAAATTATGTGGAGGCGCTCGTGGCGACTTAATCACACTCTGTGGAATTCCGAAAAATCACAACGTTGCCATTGTCAATTAAACTGACATCTCTTTTAACTATTCTAAACATTTCAGAATTGAAGATTCAAACGAAGAATTAAGAATCGGGAGGATGCTAAACAAATTTTGATACATGGTCAATAAAGAGTTCGCAAAATGGGTTATAGTTTTCGACGTTTAGAAAGTATATTAAATTTTAATAAAAATGGTTTATTGTTAGATATTATGTGAAACAAGAGAACTTTTTCTATGTGTTTAAGAAAGGAAATTTGATAGTATTGATAATTAGGTTATACTCATAGTGACATATTGAAACCAACATTTGAATTTTTTTAACTGCAATCATAATCTTAAAAAATGAGAAGTACTGATTCATTGATTTTGCCTTGTCTAAATAATTTACCTCTGATTCTATCAATTACTTTTGATAGAAAACGTAATAAGGTTTTATTAGAATAAATATTTTGTAGAAAATTATTTTAAACTGGAATTTTTTTACGACAAAAAGCAAGAATTAAAAGCAGTATCGCCACTTAAATTGCTTTCCCACCAACAGTGCATGACAATAGCTTCATGCCCATCTTAATTTTCTGTAATTCCTATTGGTCGGGAAAAAAATCTCAATCCAATCTTTCCGAATCATTTTGAACCCATATTTATGCATTTCCATAAGAAAATAAATGCCTGAATGAGATATTAATTGATGGCAAATAAAATGATTGCATTTATGTATTATTTTTTAAAGAGTTTTCAATGAATATATACATTTTTAAAAGTAAGAATTGAAGTAGTAGTATAATAAAGTAGCATATAGAATACGATAAAAACATACATGTTGCAGAGATATTCCATACCCAAACTTAGCAAACGGTAAGAGTACATATTTTGTGTGTGACCATTTAAAAATGGATTGCAATAATTTAAGAAACCAATGTTTCTTCCAACGATCGAGAAATTTTGATTCTTTGTTTCGAGCTTCGATAAAACCAATGAATTTAAAGGAGATCACAGACGGATCCTTCATTTGATAAGTGCTCGAAAGGGCTTAGCTAAAGAAAAGAAACGCTTTCTTGAGGTTCGCGAATCAGACAACGATATCGAATTCTTACGTTCATGGCATCTTGATTTAGAAAATGAACTTTCACTTTGGTTTATTAAGATTTTTTAAAAGTATGCAAGAAATTCAAACTGTTATATGTCACGCATCATCTTTATTAGTAACAGATGGACTAAAGTATGGTATTTTTTTTTAAAAAAAGTTTTCACATGTAATTCTATTTTGTTAGAAAATGTACTTTGCGATCTGTATTTATTATTCGAAATGACAATTGGAAAAAGAAATTCTATGCTATCGCAAAATGTTGGCGAGTCTTTAACTTAAGATAGCTTCCTCCATTTTGCATAACAATATTAAAGAATCTTGTAACAGAAGCTATTGTTGAAGTTTGAAAAGTCTAAACTGATGTACGTGATGTTTAATCACATATGCGATTAAAAGAGGTTTTAAGATTAATTTTAAAACTGCAGAATTCTATTAAATCATGAAAAAATTATTTAATCTAATATTTTGATTTCATATACTAAGGAAATGTTATTTTTATTAAAGAAAATAATACCAAAAGGAAAGAATTCTTTATTATGAAAATAACTGGTAGCAGACCAATAAAAAAATCCTCATAAATGGTTGAGAATCAAGCTTAAAAAATCTGCCTGTAACTTCCTTTTTTTTTCAAAATATAATTTCATATTTTCATTCATTTGATTCAAGTTCTTTCCAAATCATAAATATTTTCTAACAATTCAGATAAATAACGCTTATAAAAATATTACATGAATCGTATTTCATTCTTTAATATCATTAATTAATGACGATTTTTTGAAAATTTAGTTCTATTTAAAAAATTTCATCGGATCTTTAATCGGTAGAGAAATTCCAAACACTCACAATTTACGTTTGCAAAAATGTAGAAAATAAGGACAATACGAGTGCATCTTCTAAATCTACATTATAAAGATATTACGAATTTGCAAGCTGTGAAAAGGCAGTTTCGTAATTTTTAAATTCTCAAAAATCTGAAATTTATTTCTCGAAAGCGCTTCTTTGATTTATATTTTAAAAAATGAAATCGGTTAGATTGCAATGAGCCCCTGGGCACTAACATGTGCAATATATTTTCTTGCCATTTAATTTTATGAAAATACCAACATCACGTGACAATTCACATCGGTATTGCCACGTAATTAAGGTATTTATTATTTGTTAGTGTCGGGCTGGGCAATCTGACAATAACATCCTTACAAAGACACAATACATTGATTAGATTTTGACCGACGTCGAACCTCGTAGAAAAGGTAGCTCACAGACAAGGAACATTGACACACAAAACAGCTAATCATATTTATGACATCCATTCAAATAAAAAGTTCGCCTCTTCTTCATCTTCTTGATTTGTTTACAAAATAAATATTTATGGCTTATTTTCTTCAATCCTAGGTGTACAATGCTTTGCAATTAATTCATGGCACTGACATGGTTCTTCGGAACTGAAAACAAAAGTCACCATTTTGATGCATAAGCCACTTTTGACTTCTAATAATAAACATACATCTTCTGTAAGTTATATAAATTACGTAGAAAGTTTATTATTTTTTTTGTATTGTTTATATCAGTACACTGTACAAAAAAAGAAAAGAAAAAAAAAACACCAATTATCATACAGCTTTTCTCACTTGATACGAATGAAGATGAAATCGTAAATTACCGATTCAAAAAATCCATCGTCACCACCGCAGGTGAGGGTTTTCCGGCCTGGTGCTACTCAGAACACATGCATGGTTCTGAAAACAACAACAAACGTTGAAGAAACGTGCAGCCAGCTGCAGTGGGGGAAAATTCAGCACAAATCCAATTTGCATTATATACGCCAACGCCATGCATTTCAGGACAACTTTAACAGTAAGACATGAAGATAGTTAAAACATGCTGTAATTTTATTACTATACACCAATAATGATTTGAAGGGATTGCTTTAATTTTCGAGTTTGAAACAAAATCCATTGATATTCCAGCAGAAGAATTCTTTTGGCAGATTATACAAATTTCCAATTCTTGTTAGCTTTTTCACACAGAATTTTGAGATGTATTCAGAGTTTTGCAACTACGAATTCTGTCTACATATGACTTCAAGTCGCTAACTCATAATTATTAGCATCAGTGGATGTTCGACAAACCACGGAATACTTATTGGAAAGCAATATCATACTGAAATACGAATATTTCTCTAGAATACAGTGAAAGACATTGCCGAATGGTTTCGGCGCTTAGCTTTATTTCATTAGTTGTCGTTTCTGGCGTATGCATGCAAATGGAACAGTCTGCTGTGAGGCAAAAATGGGGGAACGACAAGCTCTGTAAGTGTTGGATGGGGAAATCAAAAGAAAACGAACAGAAACATGACCAGGCCAGTTGTAGTTGCGCAATCGGGAACATTCGAACAAGGCAATCCTCCTTCGATGGCACTTTTAAATATACACGAGAAGAAGCCCGTCCAGTTTTACAAGAATAAAAGACTCGAAAGTAGAGAGCTCTGAATCCTGCACATCGAAGTCTGTCTTTGCTTTGTACACCACCGGATGAGCACGCGACTTCTGCAGAGGTGCAATCGGGGAGTAGAGTGACTGGTCCACGAATTGCAGGTATTCACCTGTATAGTAGGCTGATCAGCAGGTGGCAGAGCAGGCATGCGCAGTAGTAAGCTCCGTGGCTCAGAGACCACTTGTGGGGGTGGGGAGCTCCGTTTACCAGCTCCTCGTTCTTTGCTCGTTCCCTTTTGGTAGTCTTCTCAGTTTCTTCTGCAAAGAAAAGATAAAAAAATTAAGAGTCTCAGTTTCCAATTAGAACACAATATTAATATTAAGTATATAATTTCATAACTGTAATTTTGTAAACTGTTGTTTTGTAAACATACTGTCTTAAACTCAGTATGAATAATAAAGAATGTATAGAAAAGGATATCGGATTTCTTTTACTTTAAGTGAAGACATGGTAAAGATTTGGTTCATGGAAATACCGTTTAGTGTGTCATTTCTAATAAACGGTGACATAAAATTAAAGGTAAATTTGAATTTTCCACCATTTATTAACAGTATAGACAACCTTATTAAACATGATATTTAGAATTAATAAAATGGAGAGCTACACGGCAGAATAACGAGTTAACGCAAGAACTAAACAAAAATAAAACTGTTTTTTCTCTTTAAATCGTTATATTTTATAGAATCGTAAACAACACAGGATACAGTTATGTGTAAAATAACACAAAGGGCAAATGCCCCCTACGGCTTTGCTGGCAAATACGCAGTCTATTGTCGCAATTTTCCATGACTATTTTGCATAAATGTTGCTGAATTTTGTTGATGCAGTGTTGAATCTCCTCCTTCAATGTATATGTGCTTGTGGGTTTGTTGATATAGACCTTTGGCCTCAAATAATACCATAAAAAGACATACAACGATGTTAAATATCATGATCTAAGAATACAACCCTCTTCATTAGATCAAAATCATTTAATTGAAATTTAGTAATTTTTTTTTCTATTTGATCAGTTTTCTTGTTAACAGACGGTACTAAATTACTTACCCACATCCATTTCGATGAGCGGAAAAGAGTTTTATATTTTTGATTCTTTTACTTTGAAAGAATATTTAGTTTTTAAAAAACTGAGAAAAAATGAAATCAATTACATAAGCTACTATTCACGAAATAAGTTAAAAAATCAACCCTCTAAAGAATTCAATATTTAATAATTTCCTTTAAAATCATTCAATCTGCGTAAAAACTGTTTACTTTTATTTTTCAGACATTTTTAAAAACAGATTAAAAATAGCTATTTACTTTATCTGGCAACATAACTCATTCAGCATGTATTTCTTAGATTCTAAGAGGCTACATCATTATCACCGAAATGAAGAAATTAAAAATATTTTAATATTTATCTTGTCATTGAAATATTTCAAACTCAGAAATGTCACATCTTCTGACTTCGAAATTGGAATGTGAAACATTCCATTTAATCGCGAGAAATTAGAATAAAATAGACAATGGATTGATGAAAATCTAATAAGCACTTTATAAATCAGATAATAGTACTCACCTTTTGTTTTATCCGAGGGAGGAGATCGGTCCATCTCATCCTCTATGGGAACCTCATAGGGGCGCAGGTGGTAAGGAGGTATCCTAGTGGCAGGGCGCATACCCTTGGGGGCCGCAGTGCTTGAGGGATACACATCGAGGGGTTTGTGGGTGTCCGAGATTCGAGAAGTGGTGTTATGAGGTGGAGCTGCTGATGCCGGAACAGACACATTCACCGTCGAGGTCTGATGGTTCGAAGAGCTGTCAATAGCATTACCTAAACAAAGAAAATGAAATACGTCATTAATAAAAAATTAATGCTATTTGCAATCAGAAAATTCATTTCACATATAGTCGAAAACTGTTGCAAGCATCCAAGAAAAAAAAAAGAATACAATTTCATGAGTCATATAAAAACATTTGTGTTGAATGAAATTTCGTTTTTGTCTTTAAGAATGATCCAAGTTTGATCGAAAGAAAAGGTGAGGTATCAAGCGTTACAATTATTTTGTAGTAAAAAAGCGGAATAGTAATAAATGAGTTTTGCTACAGAGGAAAAGGCATCACCTTTGGTAGGACTGCAGCACACTTTAAAGATGACCTTCATGTTGTGGGTGGCACAACGCCCTCCCACTCGTTGGTGTAGACCTGCAGGGTCACCAGTAGATGTCGCTGAAATGAATAAAAACTTAATTAAAACACGAGTATAAAATTAAATACTGGGGTTCCATACGGGCAACGATAAAAATTACACATTTTAAACATTTTTTTTTCTTTTTTGTATTAAATACTAAGTGCTGCCGCAGAAGAAATAATTTTGGAAATTCCGTTTGAAATTTGAACTAGCTATCTTGTTTAATTAAAAATGATAGAAAAAATATTTATTTTCTAGTCGACAATGAGTATATGCAATGAAATTGAATGGCATATAAAAACGGAATATGAAATATTTTTCTATTTTTTGACTTCATTATTCAAGTATACTTTAGGGTTCGAAAATATGAAGTATTTTTTTTTTCATCTTTACCAAAAACCAAATGAATTCATCTTCTCGGACAGAAGTCTGAGTTCCTTTCCGAGTCCCCAGTCCTTTCTTTTTTTCGGATAGAAGTCCGACTTGTGAGCACCTAACATACAACTTGATCAAGTGAGAAACATGGATTTTGTAGGTTCAAACAATAAGTTGGCAAAGTTTTAGCGCCATCGAATGAACGATATGAAATGCATAACTCATTTCAAATCAAGAAAAAAAAATCTGTTACATGATAGGAGATTTTTAATTGATTGTTAGCTCCAATAATGGAATATTCATGGATTCACTTGGATTTGTTTTCGTTAGTATTAATTGTATTGCTTTAATTTAACATTATTGTACTATGTACCGTTTTGTATTTGTGAAAGGAGATGCAAATGGCAATTAAGGTCTCGTTTACTTTAATTTACAGTAAAAAGCCACATTCAAATCTGAGAAGAATTAGGATTGTACAACCCGAAACTCAGTCGCAATTCAGCATGAACCACAGACCTTATGGACCATTAAACTTCATTACTCACCTAACTCTGAAAGTTAAGAGAGGCTTCAAGCTTTATAATTTAGCAAGGAAGTTAATTTTATGGAAATTCTCTCGCATCTCGAAAACAATTAATTGACATTTTGCATTTCCAAAACAAGTAGCACCAAATGCGGCCCTAATACGAAACCACTGCATCAGTATTCATATTAATTAACTTCACTGATTTATTTATGAAATAATGTGCAGGCTTGAAAAAGTTTATGCAATGTCTCTTGAATAAATTTAAACTATTTCTTAAAATTTACAACTTCTCTCTATATATATCTCTTATTTGGCTGTGTTACATTAACTATATTAGATATATCATGGTTTACTAAATGTATACAAATTACAGTACACCCCTAAGTATTCTGACAAATGTGGAGAAAGGTATGTAGGATAACAAACAAAAAAAAACCGAATAGACCGGAGTCCTATGAACATTTCTTTGCCCACCTATTTCAGAATATAAAAGTTTTTACATCAAAACTTACTGTTCTAATATGTATTTTCTCACTTCTTATTGATTAATACACCTGTATTTATCTGAAGCCGTGTAGAATAAGGACGCGGTCCAGTGAATCATAAAAGTAGTGGCCTGCTTTTCCTGTTAGACCAGAGTCTAGTCATTGTATAATACGTAATTTTTCCTCCATAACCACTACAACTTTTTTTCAGTTATCACCCATTTTGAAATCTTCACTGAGGTACACTTAAATAAAAACATTATGTATACCCAAAGAATAATTTACAAATCCTGTACGTACTTTGCAGTTATAATCATGAACAGAGGCAACAATTGAGGTCCCTTGCACTCTAAATGAAATAATGCGCGACGAGCATAATGCTATATTCTTTTCCTTCACTATTTGTATTTTGCACATGACACATAAGAGAATCGAAGAAGACTCCCACCTCCAACGCCTTTGCAATGCTATCCATGCAACACCTATCTTTCTTATTTAATTACGACAAAAGAAGGCTAGGCCCGATCGAATGGAAGCCAGATAATCACGAACCGAATACTGGGGTGTGTACTGTATATCAATTTCAGAGTATAATTAAAGTTTTAAGCAAACTGAAATATTTGCCATGTAGACAATTAATACTTTGGTTGTGAAAAGAATGTGTATGGTTCTTGTCGACTAACTTGATTCAGCATTTCTGCAATATTTTCAGGCAAGAACATTTTTACGCCCCCCCCACATTCTCTGTCATTTACGAGATACCTCGAAAGAAATTGCTGCACAATGAATCGTTTTATGAATTTCACTGTCAATGTATTGATCTAAATCTGGCAATAAATTTCCCTTACCCACCAAAACATTGTTTCACAAACAGAAAAGCAGAGAGTGTATACTCACAGACGAAGTAATAGTCGTGTCCCGGCAGGAATTCGAGTCCTCCCGGCTGAGGCGTGAAAGACCTGAAGGTGATGGTGAAGTACATCACTTGGTTGGGCTTATCACAGACCGCGATGATGCGGGGATTGGGATTGGTGATGCGACAAGAGTCGTATTCCTCTTTCGACACCTGCAACAACAAATTCTTCGTTATTCTGGGCTCTCCACACATTTCTAAGGGAGAACAGCAAAGAAAGAGAGGCACTCACATTGTAGATGATGTACTGTTCCTCTTCTTCGCCGTCCTCCTCTGCCGTTCCCTGGTTGGAGTGCGGATAGACGGGGCAGATGATGTTCACCTGGTCATATTCGAAGGGGAGGTTGTTCTTGTTCACGTCGATGATGTGGTCGGTGTTGTCAATGCGGAATCTGTTGAGAAACATATCAAAAATAAACAAGTGCTTAAGGGAAAATAATGTAATTTACTGGATGCATTGAATAATCAAGAAAGTAGTAGCATTATAAAAAAGTGCAAGATTTAAATGGTCTTTGCCTGTTGCGCAAGCAATCAAGCCTAAATCCGAAAAGGAACTGCAGCGAACTGCGTATTAAATTATGTATGCAGTTTGGCAGCGTTTGTACTTTGTGATAATTTAAAAAATAGCTGTTCTGTGAAGTTGTCTTTTATGTTCATGTTCATGTTTTTGTCAAAGCATTTTAAATGACGTATCTGCTGGAACTGATTCAAAGTGCTAGAGCAACTGGTACCTGCTAAGAATATTTACATAATATAACCACCAAACTAATCAATCTTTGAATGAAATTATGTAGGTTGATATTAGTTCTCACAGATTTTTTCCAATATGACAAAATTTTAGAAGCTTCAGTTTCTAATCCCACACGATGTATCTTGATTTGTTATTTAGTTATAATTTAATCAAGTTAAACTTGTCTAACAAGCTGAATGAATTGCGTTTCTTCATCCAACATCATCCAACAATTATTTTAATATACCATGATTAGAAAAAAAAACGGTCCTTTAAAGGATAAAATTATCATCGACGTGACGATGTGGCAGTTCTGCACTGCGGAACGGTTCTTGTGAAAACATTTGTAAGTGAGCAGAAATAGAATCTTGGTGACTCTCGTTTTCACCAGCACTGTAGCTGGGTCTTGTAGAAATATGTTTTACTCATTATTTTGGTGTTCTTTTAAAGTATATATATATATATATATATATTTTGTTAAATAGTCGTTCGGTATTTTATTGTAAATAACGTCTTGTTTAATTAATATTTTTATATGGATTTTGAAAGGATGGATTTTAAGGATTTTTTTTGCAGCTGCCAGATTTACGAGGAAGGGATTTAACCTTTATAGATTCAAAGTGCATGAGTTTCATTTGGAGAGAACTGTGAGGGATATGTTTTGTAATCTTGATTCGATACGCCACTCAGCTACCATGTTATATGCTATTTTTAAAACCCTGATTTTCAAAGTTAAATTTTAAAAAAAATTAATGTGTTCATTGCAGTCATCAGATAACGGGAAAAATAATAAAAAGGTCACAATACATATTTTAGTACATTTTAATTTGAAGTATCAAAATTGAAATTCACAGAAGTAGGAAAATTTTCATCAAGAAAAACAGGCTTTTCTAAAAGTAATTACACTATAATACAGTAAAATAAGATATTCTCCATTCTCAAAAGTATTTTTATTTTTCATAAAAAGGAAATACTTTAAAGATTTCTTCCTCCAAAATTTTTCTATGAATGTGTCACTCATTCAATACGGCGGGAAAACAAAATGTCATGTTATTTGAACAATTTTGACAGTTGACCTTTATTTTTTAAAAACTTTTGTGCACAAGAACATTATGCAATGGTGTAGCATACATTCAGCTAAGTATTAAAAACAAACCAGTAGCAAGGGTAAAATTGGATTTAAAAGTCCAGTGTTAAATTTGAAGCTTAAGGCGTTTAAAGATTTATATATATGGAACGAAAATTTTAAATATTTCTGTAGAAGTAATGCTTAATTCAGCCTAAGAAAAAGCTTACAATAAGCACATGTTCTGAAAACTAGGATACATTATTTTATGAGATTTAAAATGTAATAATTAAAGGTTAATAGGGTAATTATTACAATTTGTTTCTTTAATCTTAATTTTCAAATCGAATCCCTTTCTTTTATTATCGTCAATCATCAACTATATTAGAATACAATAAACTAAAATAGCAATAGCTTACTCTTCAAGCAAACTTAGTAGCAAATTTATAACTATATGAATTCTCATAGTTGAAAAATTACGATAATAGGTACTTCTTTAAAAAATTATTTTATTCAATAGGAAAAATCTTATTTTACTCCAAAACCCCATCGCGACCTAAATATTGAGAAATAAATAGTTAAAGTTCTTTATTTGTCAATTTTTGTTGAAATACTTTATGGTATAATTGCTTTATTGCACTTTTCTTTGTTTATAAAACTATAAAATCTGAAGGATAAAAGCACTGAAAATCTCAAATATCGACAACCTAAGAACCCTTAAATGATAAAATGAACAGTTTCTATCTATTAAGGAAGGCAGGAATGATGGATGCTGCATTTTATGATAAGTGTAGTCATGAACACTTTCAAAAGAATATTTATAATCGAAAATTAAAACATAAGGCAGAGACTAAAGCTACATAAAAGAAAATACATATCTGGGGAAACTTCTTAGTGTATTCAAAATAGTAACCCCAGAAGAGGAAATATAAATTGAGAATAAAAGAAAAACACAAAAGAGGTAGGAAAACCCTTTTCATCATTGTTTCTCTCGGCATGGCAAAAAGAATCGAAATAGAAATTCTGCACCCATGAGTGAAGGAATGGGAGAATAAGGAGTTTTATTTTTATCTGCAGAGTCGACACAGAAAACAAAAACAACACGCATGAGAGAAAAGGAATTTTGTTTACTTCATAAATTTTAACGAATTACTTTACGTGCAAATGCTTTTCTCTCGTGGATCGATATTCGGAAATATGACAAACAAACTCGCACGCCGGCCTTCGTTACACCGCATTTCCATGCAGAAATATACATATGAGATTTACCAGTTATTTAAATGCGTCCGTTTTCGCGTAAGCGGTTGTTTCGATATACATACGCAAATAGATTACGTGGCGCGATCCTGGAAGCCCCCTTTTTCTCGAACTGTTTGGTCACGATCTCTTTCTTCCTCAATTGAAATCATCCAGATCGGGAAACAGTTTCTTAAATAAAATCGACGATGAAAACAATACTATTGTGTCAAATATATTTTTTGTGCTTATTGTTAAGCCATATACATAAGCGTTCAATCTATATTCATATTAAATCCGATCTACAAAACAAGAATTGCTTTCAGACAGTCGCTTTGTTTTCGATTTGAAAAACATACTGAACAATTTATATGCATTCTATCATCTGCAATGGCTTTCACAACTAAAATTAAGAAAATTGTCTATGCATCTTCTACCAAAGTCGTAGGGAACACAGTTCGTTCAAAAATTATATACACGATATGCTCTGCCCATGCCCATTTTAACTCATCAGCAAGATAATTAGCCTCTAGTTCCGATTGGAGATGAAAAGACAAAAAATAAAGAACGTCCAAAATTAAAGCAAGATTTGAATTTGTCTTTATTTGTGTAATTAAATGCTGATAAACTTATTTAAAAACCCATTTGAAGCTGATAGCTTAAATCAGAATTTCATAATTGTTGAAAAATATTTCAAAATTAATGGAAGACTGGAGGCCACAGTTTATATATTCAAGAATTAGCCTTCTAGATTGTGTGATTTAAAAACCACTGGGTTTCTTTTTATGATTGTTTATTTGAAGTCAAAGATATTCGCTTACAAGCACGCATGCAATTGAAAGAGAAAATTCAACGCTGCATCAAAGAATTTTAGTCACATTTATACAAAAGAGCCATGGAAAATTTCAACAAAAGAACAAGTATGTGCCAGCAAAGTCATGGCAGCCATTTTCTCTGTTTTATATCATGCTTAATCCTATTCTGTGTACTTTACGATCCAATATAAATATAACAATTTAAAGAAAAAAACTGTATTGTTTATTTACTTCAAATCTCGCGTTAACACATTGTGCAATCGTGTAATGCTCCATTTTTATTAACCTTAAACTCTCAGCTGTCAAAGGATTTTTAATAGGATTGTCAAACACTTTACTGCACGAATGGCGACAAATTCAAATCTGTAGTTAATTTTGGGACATTCTTTATGTTTATAAGGAGTTTGGCTCATCTACTAACCTAGGATTATAATTTTAATCAGCTGTTGGAGATAGCGAATGGTGAGAGTTTTTACAGTCAGGTTTATTTAAATTTATTCAAATGAATAATTAGCTCAATGTAATAAAGAAATTTTTGCAACATAGATTTGATAGCTCCATTGCTTAGAAGTCTGGAATCATTAATACTACTCGTAGATTAAAGCATCATAATGATTTGAGGAAACAATTTAAATTTTGTTCTTTTTACATCAATAAAGATGAAGTGGCCTCGTGGTGGAAATTCTGCTCCGAGGCCAGATGGTTTTCAAGTCAAGATACGATTCCATAAAAAACCACTGCTGTTATATATATCACGCGATCCAACCCCAGAGTTTATGGGTTCGATGCTCGTCATGGCTGTCATATCCAAGTTTTATTTTTAGTTTGTTTCCTTATGTTCTCTGACATTCTAGATCTTTCTTTGTTATGTTAATTAATTATTTCTCGAATATTCTGTTCGTGTATTAAAGCTGATACCCACTAGTCGGGGACAACTTCCCTCCCTAGTAAAGTTGCAAGTCGCTACTTTACTTCAATAAACTTGTTTGCTAGTTTAAAGATGACGGTGCGTTTATTTAAATCTTCGTTACAATATATACATACATTAAAATTAAATTATGTTTAAGATAAACATAAAAAGAAATTCTGTAGGGTAATTTTAAGTGTCTTTATTTTTTTTATAATTATTTTGCTTAGGATAGGAATATTATGCACATTAATTAATTTCAATGTTTAAAATAAATGAATAATGCAGTTAGAATCCAACATAATTATTGAATAAAAATATGCTACAAAACCACCAAAGTATATTATTTTTAAACATATATGATAAATCACAAAAAAGTCAGTGAAAATAATTAAAGAAATCTAAAACATGCGATTATTCAGTATTGCATCCCTTTGTAAAGAACACATAGTTTTGAAATCATTATTATTAATCTTTTTTTCGATTATTTTAATATTAAGACGATATTTTTTATACACAATCTTATTTTTAAAACATATATAGAAATCACATCGAATTCACCTCTGTGAATTTGCAATTCTTCTTGAACATGAACATGAAAACAGGAACAAAAAAGTATGTATACAAAAGTATCTACAAAATAATACAAAACAAATCAGTAAACCACCATTTTAGAAGCCATCAGTCCCAAGCCAGAAAAAAGAAAAAATTAATAACAGAAAATCATCCGCCAAATCACCACCATTTTTTTTTCTTTTTTCTATCTGCTGCTGTTAATTACAACCACGTTTCCGAAAGGGCAGAAGAAAGAAGATCCTTCGATCACCCTCTGGTTTTGTCCCCAATTCCTTGGGGTCACATCGCTGCAGACGATCTTGGGGCGTTTCCTTGGGGCTCCGCGGCCGATAAGGATTTGACGGAGGAAGACCGATGGTCAGCCCCCCCTCCTGGGGGTGATCTATCTCCCACCCCCACCCAGAAAAGAGAAGACCCTGACGAAGATGGAACGCAGCCGAGATTGTCGGGGTCGCCGAGAGTAAATGAAGCCATCTTCCATCCCCGGGAAAGATTAGAGATGTCCCTTCGACAAAAGGGAATTATTATCATCGTCCTATTATTGCCCTCTATTATAGTAAGATATCGTTTGGTTACTTTCTTTAGAAGTTTCTTATCTGTTATGGAAACAAAGGAAAGGTGCTTTATACACAGCACACCATCCCGTTAACGGATGGCCAGCATTATCATCAAGGACATGGATCTTGGCGACTCTCATCCAAGTTTGCTAAATCACAGGACATCAGGATACAAAAGCGTTTCACTTTCAGAGTTAATGTATCATCGTAAGCAGAAGAATGCATCTTATTTTTGAATCTCAATGAGGCAGTCATTAAAGGCTTGAAGGAAATAAGCTGATTCTGGAGATTTTTAAAGAAAGTTGATGATCCAATGCAAATGATCTCTTTTAAGTGCCATCTTACTGACTAATTGTAAAACCTTCAATCTTATAAATGCTTTCGATCAGCTATCATTCAATGCAAAATACACTGCATACAATAATTCAAAAGCCATCTTTTCAGAAAATTACATTTTCCACATTAGCACTTGTCTTAATACTCATTTTTTTCATACCCTAAAAATTGTGATATGCTATGATTTGAATCAGGCAGCTTAAACAATAAATTTCAGATATTAGAGCTCCAGAGATGAGTAGATATCATTGCAAAATTTTATTCTCCTTTCGTTAAATGTGATTCATTGAGTACCCGAGGTGCGGGCTTTGTTCATTAGAGACGAATCCTCAGATGAGGATGAGAAAAGGGAGTTCTATGAGACCTCTCAAGATATTCGATCGTAAATTTGCTTGATGACCCTTTATATATATTCTTTTATATATCAATCTCTTAATCACACGATCTTCCATTGCAGCTTTTTGAGGAGGGGGAGGGTAGTTAACTTATCTTAGAAAGGCAAACATAGACCTTCCAACATTGTGAAAAAATTATTTTCTGAATGAGAAGGTTGACAATGATTATATTGTTTTTTACAAAACCATATTGTTTCAAAATATTAACCAATTGTATATTTTGAAAGAAAAAAATTAGTTTGAGTGCAAAGATAATTAAAAGAGAATAATTTATGAAGGAAAATTCAACTAGTTTTCATACACATTTATACAAATTCAATTTAGATCAATGTAAAAATGTGAAATGTAGTGATCATGTTTTTGGAGCTTTTGATTTTTTTTTCACCCCGCTTGACTATATGTTCTTGACTGATTAATTAACATGGACTACTTGTATATGGATTCACTTGAACTAAAAATTAAATTTACAGAACAGAAACATGTTCTTTTTTTTTATAGATTGAAGAAAGATTTCTTTATTGATTTATTTTACTACATTCATTAAAAATTCGAAAATAAAAGCGAAAATCGATAAAAGTAATAGTTAAAAAATGTAAAATCAAAAATTAATTCTCGGTGTTCCCATGGCCTTTTGTATTTCGATATCATCAGATTGCAGAAAGACCAGGCGGCTCGTTTCTAAGAAAAGTTAAGATTTAAAAAAAAAAATTGAATGAAAGAAAATGATTTTCGAAATCTGAAAAGAGCTCTTTCTTTCCGTCAGAGACTTCTTTCTTTTTTTTAATTCCTTCTTCCTTTTTCCAGAAATTAATCTTTTTCCAATGATGGAAGGTTTAACGCTTTTCTTATTCACTAACATAAAGTAGTTTCAGTAAATTTGTGAAAATCAGATAAAAATGGCGCAAGTCGTAAAGTTTGCAGGTTCGATATTATTTGATATGCATCTTCTTTTAAAAATTAAAAAAATTAAGTCTTTGTATTTTTTGTTTAATTAAACACAAATCAGGGCACTATAAAATTATAAAAAATGCGTTTTGCTTCCATAAGAATTAAAATTAACTGAAAATGAACTAAAACTACCGAATGTCACTTTTGAAAAATTTATGGAATATTTTTTGTTTTATGAATATTAACTGAAACATTTTTAAAAAAAATTAATCTTAAACTTTGTACAAACTGGCTAAATACTTAATTTCACATCTTATTCTCATGGCTGTTTTTTGAATGTTCTTAAACAAGAAAAAAAGTTGAAATACTTTTAAGAGATTATAAATGATTCCGAATTTCATTATTTTTTAACATTTGATTTTTGATCTTGAAAAAATGACAAGATGAAGTACTGCTTCAATCCTCTATTTCGAAAATATTTTAATTCCTTTTCAACTTCCATTAACCAAAGTGGACTAAAAGTTTTTGCCTTTTATTTCAGAATTGCCGTTCGGCATATCATGACAAAAACTACATATTTCATACAGCAAATTTTTAAATTAAAAACCAAAATTGAAGAAAAAAATGTCTTGATATTTTTTAATAATAAACCTTAAATGAAAAAAAAAATGATCATTTATACACGTTCTACATAAAGATAATATTCAGTATCATAAATTAGTTCTCATTATTAATTTATCATTCTCTATAGCTTTGTTCTCTAAAGATAGTAAAAACTGTTTCAATTTATACGTAAAAGGATCTAGTTTCCAAGATTATTTCAACACTGCTCAACGCACATGTACTAATAAGATATTCCATATTAACCTCTTTTTCTTCAATCTATAACTTATTTTTCATTCCAGAATTGTTAAATTGAGGGAGGGAAGTCAAGTATTCCAATAAAGGCTTTTATTCCTTAAAATTCTAAAGATTAGTTATAGTAGAAAGTCACAATTTTCATTTTTATAAAAGCGTTTAGATATATAAAGATGAAAAAAAAAAACCGTTCCTTAATTCCTTTGTATTTTTCTTACACCGTCTAAATAGACTAATTTTAACTTTATCAGTTAGTGACAAAGTGAATATTCGCAATGAATTATTTTACGAAAAAATTAATTAGCATTCAAAACTTTTTTTCCATTACAATTCCGCATATTTTAAATTTATGATGTCAAAGTTTTTCAAAATTGATCAATTTTTCCAAGTTTTATTTAAGATTTTTCCAAATTTTAAATTTCATTAAATTTTTTTCACATTTTACAGAAAAAATAATTGTTAAAAGAAGAGGAAACATACCGCATTTGACAATATCAAGTTGCAAAGCTAAAGATCTGATTCTAGGCAATCCAGTTTATATATCAAAATAAAAAAATTTGCAACATATAACTATTTTAGCCAGTTGACTGTTCCAACCTTTTTGGAAAATATGTATCTAAATTGGCATAAACATATATTATGTTACATAAAAATAGCTAATTATTAATTATAAATATACTACTTAAGCATTTATTATACAAATGTAATAACTGCCATTGAATAAACTAGTCAAAACGCAAATGTATTTTTCCCATGACGAGTATACTCGTCAAAATAATAATAATTGATTTAATAATAAAACGAATGATTCTTCTGTCTTGAAATTTCCAGTTATGCAAGAGTAGATCACGTTATATCCTAAATACAAAACATTATCATGCACTATAACTGGGATATGGTGACTAAGGCAGAGGCATATGGGGCAGTTGCCCCGGTCCCCCATATTAGAGGTGGCCCTCAAATCGAAAAATATTTTTGGCAAGTTCTATGCATGGTCTTTCATTTCTGAAGTAGTGAAGCAGAGGGGGGGGGGCAAATAAGTGTTTGCCCTGGGCTTCAATTAGTCTAAGTCGGGCCTTGCACGTATAAGCAGTATGCGTATAACGAGTTTTCAACAAGGATTTTATGTTCGTTTTGCTTTGTAATTGTCTCTGGATTTTATAGATAAATTTGAGTTACTACTATAAGTTTCAACTCATTCTTTAGCTTCAATTCCTCTCTCTATATATAATAGCTGTGGTTTATTTATTTCAAGGGGAGAAAGAAAATACGCCACTTTTCCTCAAACAGCGCTGCTACAGATTCATTTTTTTTCATGTTCGGCAAGACGCAAGCAAAGATGGCTAATCACAAAGCCACGCGTTCGCCACCGTTCTAATTAAAACGTGCATCGCGTTCGTTAGATCCCGACGAGGAAAACCGTTAAATGCAACTTAAAAACTTTTCCAAAATCTCTTCATAAAGAAGGGTGGTGGGGATGGAAGAAATAATAATCGCAGAATTTGAAAGATGGAGGGGGAAAAAAATGTAGTCTCATAATTACCAAACTGAAATAATCCTCAAAAGCCGAGCGATCCCAGCAATAATTACAAGAGTGGTGCAAACACTAAGACGCCCCCGAAATAAAGGAAAGTTTTGTGAGAGGAAAAGATTGCAAACGACGCATGTGCGAAGAGGAAGATGCTAATTCTTTCGAATCAACCGCAGAAAAATGTAGCTCGATAATTTAACTATCTTAAACAAAATGCAAAATTTTTGGGATCCTTTACACCAATTTCTTGTATTTAAAACTAATCATAGTTATTTAAATTACTATTTAAATCGTTTTCATATCACATAATCCAAAATATTTTTAATTACACAGTAAAAATATTAAAATCATTATTAAAACTAATGCTTGTATTAAAGATAGTTATATCACTTCATTTCATACATTAATGTTACTGTTTGAATAAATCATCAGTTAATTGACAAATTAAGTGCACAATAAGAATTATTTGGCTAACTTATCTCTGTAGTTCTAGAAGCTTTTCAAGATCACCAACTTAAAAAAAAAACCCTTCCGCTATTAATCATTCAATCACTCCAAATATTAAAATACTGTTTGCCTCTGGACGCATTGCCATACCATGTAAGGTTCCATCAACGAAAATGTTGGTGCCGCCCCGTTTGGAATCTGTGTGATAAACAACTTAAATTTATAAGCAAGAACTACTCAGGATAGGATTTGGCCCTTCTGGAATCCTTCAGCATTGCAAATTTTAAATCCTGCCCCTCTTCCTTCTTCATCGAATTTGCAAAACTAGATTTATTTTATTAAATTAATCTTAATCAATAATTTTGCCTTCATTAATAGTAAAATTATTTGAAATAATAAAACATTTAACTATGGGCCGCCTTTATGGGAATACATATAGTGTCTAGCGTATGAATATTTTTAATGAAATTTAAAAACAACTGTTTAAATGTTTATTGTTAAAAAAAATTCTTAAAAAATAAAGAAAAAATTACAAAACTTTATGATACAATATGAACATTCTAATTCAGAGTTTACCGGAGCTGCTGAGTAATATTAAGTCATCCACTTAGGGTGGAAGAAAAAAAAACTCACACTTTAAAATATATATACATATGAATTTAATAAAAAGACGGAATTCTTGAGAATAAGATTATAAAATTCACACGATTTTAATTTGAGTATGTGATCCTTGTGAAACAAATAAAAGCCCAACAATCAAATACTGTAAAAACATTCCCCTCCCTCCTAAAATTATACCTCTTCAAAAAATTTCTGTCCACAGGTAGTTGCCTATTTTGACTATTTGATTATAAGCTGTTGATTATTTTGATGGCTTTGAGACTTTACTTCAAAAAATGGCACAAATTATGTAAGTATAGAAATGATAATCTGATGTGATGTACTAGAGGATACAATATATATTATAATTTAAACGATTGGAATCCTTCCATTAATGATGATTGCATATTCATATTGAAGCAATAATATATTTGAAAGTAATAAAAAAATTTCCCGAGTTTTAAACCATTTTTATCAAAAGCAGACAAATTAATACGAATTGAATAACTTTTTAAATAAACATACTAATGTGAAACTTTTTGTCATGTCTCTAACCACTGTGGGGATATTCTGTCTGTCCTAAAAAGGCTGTGGTGAAGAGTAGAACAGCAGCTGCAAGGGGGTGGAATCCATGATGTTTATTAAGGAGTCTGGAAGCGAAGAGTGCGCGTCATTTGTAGAAGTTCTGAGGAGAACTCTGAGTATTCCTCTTTGGCATATACAAATTACATCACTCTGGTTCTTGAAAGAGAGTGTGCGGTAATAATTGTGCAAGCCAGATAAGAATACTCAGAACTTCTACAAATGATGCGCACTCTTCGCGTCCAAATTCTTAATAAGCATGATGGATTCCATCCCCGTGCAGCTATTCTTCTACACTTCACAGCCTTTTTAGGGCAGACAGAACAGTCCCAAGGTGGTTAGAGACATTTAATTTTTCATTAGGCATTTTAGTTTTCTATATAGCATTTTCTTCCTTCCTTTCTAGTCCATTTAGCAAAAATAAAAAATAATCTCTAAGTACATATTTTTATATGAATTATAAGAAGTAATAATATTTAGATTGTAAAAAAAGAAGAAAAAATGATCTCAAGCACTTGACAAATCTCCGTTTGATTTTTCCATTTCCGATAAAAGTATTTTTCAATCTGTCTGTCTATCTGACTTCGAAAAACTAAATCCATATGCAGTTTTTGAATCCAGGCTTCTGTAATTACATGATGCTTCAAAAATTACAATCGAAATTTTATATGAATTCTACTTCCATAAGACCTAACAGAGGAGTTTAACACACTAATTTAACCGATTTTTGCGAGGAAGATTTATAAACGCGCACAAAGCAAAAATCGGAAATGGGGGAAGGGGTCCCTTTTCATTTCATATAATAGGAATCCAGCTTTTACTGTCTCAATTTGCTTACAAAGAAAAATCTGAATAATGCTCACACAGCGTGTAAAACGAGAATAGCATGCGGCAGAATAGGGTGGGCTGTGTCATTTGCTTCCCCCTGCACCTTGATTGGCTGAGCCAGAAAGAAAGGTGAACCCATCATCCTAATTTTGTCAAAATAATGAGGAGGAATTTGAAAAGAAAGAAGGCTTCGTTAGAAATAGGAAGACACAAGGACTAATTAGTGAGAAAAAGATTACTTTCCCCCCTTCTTCATCTGCAATCTTTGAACTTTCACTTCGATGTTTTTGGGAGTTAGTTTTAATCACTTGCAGAAAAAAATTTGAAAAGAAATGAAAAGCGTTTTTTCAGTAGTGGGATTTTTTAAAATAACGAATAAAACCATGGACTCAATGAACTAACATTGGGAGAGAGGACGGTTTCAAAATTATGTGGGATTTAATTTGCAAATGATTATGTTTGTGCTTTTTTTTTTTAAATGAAAAATTCAACTTAGAATTAGGAACCCCATTATTTAAGATTCAAATTAAAAGTATTTTTAGGGCTTCTTATATATCGATGAGTACGGGTTCCGAAATTAAAAAGTGGTATTTTGTTTCATAACATATAAACAAGATGCACGGTTTGAAAAAAAAATTAACAACAACACTTAGAAATAAGAAACCATGAAAAAGGATCTATTCATAAAATTAAAATTCTGGCTAGATGAAACTAAAGTAACCGAATACAGCAGTTTTATAAGTTATAAAAATTTTGAAATAATGATAACAAATCCTTTTGATTGGAATCCAAAAACATTAAAAAAATAATTAGTATTTTTAAAATAACATTCATCTTTAGAAATCGGTAAGAAGATCTTAGGTAATAATAATATCTTTAGAAACCTGAAATATAAATACCATGTGTTCTTTTTCAACTTGAATAATTTTTCAAAATGATTTATTTTTAAACTAGTTTTTATTGAAGAACTTATTTAAGTTCATCAATGTTTAAACACAATTCATTGCTCAAAATGCATATTAATAAGAAAAATAACTGAATACTGGAATATTTCTACAATTTTCTATGAACAGTTGTAGCTGAAAAAACATTTTGGAGTTGATTTGTAGTAACAAAATTCCATTATAAGTATGAAAATATCGATTTAAATTCGATTAATAAATAAAAGATTTGATATTTCTTGAAAAATCAAAGTGAATTGTTCATTTACTTTATACAGTTGTGGTAGTTACATAATTCTAACACCTTCTGTTTTGATTCAACAGATGGCGTTATCTTATTGATATCAAGATATACTTCTCATTATCCTTTATGGGGGTGGGCCGTTATCAAAGTGTATTCTTCATATTCATGTTTGTTTCGTCTTGTGAAACGTGAAACTTAGAAAAAAATCAAATAACTGTTTCTGCAACTCGTCAATTATTTCATCTGCCGCATAATGCAATTATAAAGAGTCGCCTCATAACACCTTAAAGAATTCTAAGTTACGTTCGCAGAAAAATTTATAAGCAGACTAGACACATGAAATTCAATAATAAAATACATTTACAAATATTTTAATCAGTTGTAGCGCAAGCCATTGTTTTATGGCAATTAAAACTGCTTCGTTTATCATATATTTGACCTTCCCTTCACAACTTGTTTATTGAGTAATTATAAAAAATTATTGCAACATCTGAGCTAATAATATTTACCAAGTTGTTGGATATTATTAATAGAGCTAAATCATCGGCACACAGAATGTCCAAATATTTCTCAACACCATTCGAGAAGATATTTTCGACCGTAAAATATAAATCCATCATTAGATCTCAGATAGTAATCATTGTTTTTAACTATAAATATTCATTAAAAATATTCCAAGATATTAAATATACTTTAGACGCTGATTATGATGTATGTTATCTTTAAAAATGATTTGTCTATGTTTATTAAATCTTTAGTTTGAATAAAAGGGTCGAAAACTGTCTCCAGGACTATGCTAATTCATATTTCCGAGATATCCTTTCCCATCTCTTCATCGCCAAACGATTCGCGGGATTTCCGGGATGCTGTGATTGGAGAAGGTGGGGTGGAAATCATTTAATAATGGCGTCAATCCAATTTCGGTGCAGTAATTGCGTTTCGGGGTGACTGCTTGTTACAGGTGGTCGGAAGTCGAAATTTGCCTTAAAGCACTGATCGGCAACTCTTGGTTACCACATGTCCAAGAAGGGGTTTTTCCTCAGACACGAGAATCGTTGCCTCATTTTCTGATAGACAGCTTTGATGCATTTGAATTAATTTTATTCACAGTCCCGAAAACTATTTTTCTGTGATTATTGAACACATTTTATTTGAGTTACAAATGACACAACAGTTTATAATGACAGTTTATTTCGTAGTCACAAAGAGTTCAAGAATACAAATGCATAGTTCTAAAGAAACATTTTACGTATAATAGAAGCACATTTAAATTTTTTCCTTTTTAACACGCTTCTTTGGAAAGTTGGTTTAACACGTTATCTTCTTATAACATAATAAAATGAATCTTTGATAACATTTTCGTTGTTTTAAGTAACATAACGACGTAAACAGAAAAAGAAACTAGGATCTTAAATCTCACATCATGATTGTTTCCGATGTTATGTTCTACAATTTCAAGATTCTTTACGTAATGTCCGGCGTTCTTATTTAATCCCAAGATATTCTAAACCAAACACACTGCAACTCACGCGCATTCTATGTATGCCAACATACAACATTCCCAAGTAAAAATGACATTTTTTTGTGTGTATGCTAACAAAACATGACTGTTTTGTACATTATATATAATAATATAATATACACACATATATTAGCTATTCCCCCGACCCCGTTCACAAGGAAATTTTGATGCATATATACGAAAAACTATCAAATTATGAGAAATCAAAAGAAAATAATTAAACCTAACCTAAAAACGATACATTTAAAAGTATAAGTATATGCGAAAAATATATAATACAATTTAATAATAATATACAACTAAAGTAAAGGCAATTTATTTACATTGTATACCCAAAATTAAAAAGAAACTAATCAAGTCTAGTCAAATCCATTTTACTTATTGATCAAGATTCAGATAGCTACAACAGTATTACACGCATAATTTTTTAACTTTTAATTTAAATGAAAACACAGTTGTCAATAATTGCGCGCGAACTTTCACGCCAGTTGGCGTAACGCGCATGTTTGACTTTCCAACGTCAGCTGGGATTAGAAATTAGATTAGAAATTTTTTATTTCCATTATTCTATTTTCTTTTAATTTAAAAGTAGTTCAGGAATAAATCCGAAAGATCGATTAATTAACAACATTTGAAACAAAGACAAAGAAAATAAATAGAATCGTCCTCAGCTTTTTGGTACGAAAATTAGTTCTTAATTAATAAAAAATTAGTCAATTAACCGGAATAAAAAGTTGCATTGTGTGTGTGCTATTCCTCTAAAGTGTTCTATTCCTGACAATAATCTTTGTTCTAAATTTCATCCAATTCTGTTCAGCCATTCTGGCGCGATTAAGTAACATCCATCCATCCAAACTTTCACATTTATAATGTTAGTATAGATATATAATATAATAACGTAACGGATAACCTAAATAACGTTTCTTATAGTTTCTCTAATATATATTTGGCACAAATGCAAATTTAATTCATAGCTAATATACTTCACAGCAATTAAGCTATCACCACAATACATATTAACCACTTGCACTGGAAAGACGTGATTTGATTGCTTTTCTTTTATTACAAAAGACGAATTAACTTACAGATGCTTTTGTTATAAAATCGGCAATGGCATGTTGTACACAGCGTAATTATCACACAATTAAAAATTATGACCATGCTCGGTGGCTGAAATTATTTTCGAAACACTGTCTTAGACCGAAAATTAACTTATTTAAAAGATAAAAATCTTTTTTTCGATATCAGATACTTTTAAGGTCTCGTTGGGGTGGAGGGTCATGAGTTTTGTTTTGACATGCGAATTTGCGAATCTTTGCCAGAGCAAATGGTTAAATTTTCCTTAGAAGTAATAACTGTTTTCCAAATGTGGTATATCCCTGCATAAATTTGGAGGAGACAGTTCTTGTGACAGACACAGACACCATCTCATCCAGTTCTGATTTAATATTAATGAAATGAAATATCGTTCACTATTATTGGATTCCGATTAAGTAACAGGCCAGTACAGAAATTAAATTACATTTGGATTTAAACAAGAACCTACTTCCTTGAAATTATACCAATTTTCCAATATTTTGATAAGAAACATTTACTTTTCATCTGAAATGTTGTGAACCAAAATTTTCATTAAATTGAGTTAGGCATGACACCGAAATGGAAATCATTACTTTTCAAATAAGAACGAATGAGGAAAGAATTAGCTGCCATATACAATATAGCGGCACTCTGAAGGTTTACAAAGTATGTCTCTTTCCATATCCCTTAAATGCCACGACACTTGCAAGTTTAGACTCGACATTTGTCATTGCATGACATGCTGATCCAGTTTCAATTTATTACGAGAATTAAATTACTTAATTTGAGAAAGTTTCCCTTCATGTTCCAGGTGACTTTAAGAGCCTAAGCCATAGATCAACTTTATAACCCTATTTTACTTATTATAACGAAGGAATTACTTCACTTGGTCAAATTTTCTCTGCATTCCAAGTTATTGGTAGGGAAGGGTAGGAGCCATAGGTCAACTTCCTGTAATACAAATTAGATCTGCGTTCAGGCCCCAACTTGGGACTACAGTCAGCAGATGGAAACACCTTCCTTTTTCCCAGAGTTCCACAGAAAGGAGCCCTCTCTGCAGTCCCAAGATCTCCGGGGCAAACCTATCAAAATATTTCAACTGTTGGCAACAGGCGGTGGTTCGTTTCCGGCCGTCTTGACAGGGAGAGCGAGACGCGATTTAATCACCGTTGCCATGCAGGGAAATTGAAATTATGAGTGGGCCGCTTGATAAATGGGAACGACATTAATTAATAAGGTAGCGCCGGCCAACGGTCACCTCGCTTTATTAAATTTCGAACACTCGGACGATTCATTTCGAATCTTGCCTCCCCCCTCTCTTCCAAACCTCACAGACGAGAGTGTCACGTGGTCTGGTTGCGTTCGATTTGATCCTCTGGAGAGATATTATTCCTCGACTTATTCGAAATTGATCGGTAAAGGAGAATTGTTTACTTTTCAGTAAAGGACCATTCATGCTTCTGATTTCAGAGAAATTGAAATTTCCACCAAAATCTCCAAAAAGCTGTTTTATAATTGAGTTTTGTATTTGAGCATAACATGTTAAAAATATAGTTAGCATAAAATTTTACATATTACTTATTAACGAGTAATTAAAATATACTAACCAGTTAATTGTTTTGACCAATCCAGTAAATGAGGATCTAAATTGTACCTCGAAATTTTAGGATATATTATATAATATCCTGACGAATAAACACATCATAACGCAAAATGTTGTCTTTTTTCATACCTTTTTATACTTCTCAAAAACTTGATAACTATAGAAATCTGGGATACATAAGTTAGATTAAATAATCATGATATATTCTTTTATTTCTCCATTTCGAAATAAATTAAAATTAAAAATTAAAAAAACTAGACAAAACAAGCAAAAATGAAATATTTATTGATCATAACTTAATTAATGTTATAAATTGATAATTTTATCCAAACTTTCATTTCAAATGCGCTTATCGAAATTTCTTTCAAGAATGATGAAAAGGTGTATAGTATGCCATATAGTATTAGGTTGTTCGGAAAGTAATTTCGTTTTTTCCTGACAAAGGATTTAATTGCATTTTTCGCACCCAATTTCATACTTAAACCGCAAAATCATTTTATGTTTTAAGAGCTGATATAGCAAGACTTGAGTGTGAAAAAGTGCAGCTGATTCTTCGCAGTAGTTTTTGGATGGTGCCCTTTTAAATATGGAGAGCAATAAACAGCATTTTCGTCATTTTTTTCTTTTTTGCTATAAAAGGTAAAAATGCTGTTCAAGCCAGAAATAAATTAGCCAATATGTGTGGAGAAGATGTGTTAACAGTACATCAGTACCAGAACTGATTTACAAAATTTTTCCTTCAAATGTGGTGGCCAAAAACCACCTCGATCAGTTTTTTTTTTACAGCAAAGACCAAAACTTTTATGAGCGTGTAATCATGTTACTACCAAAAATATGGCAAAAGGTATTAGACCAGAATGGCAATTTTATAATTTAATAAATAATTTATTCATTAAACGAAAATTTCTTTTCATTTTGACACAAAAATACGAAATGACTTTCCGAACGACCCAATAATTGCGTTTCATGCACCTTTTTGGTTTGTTTATTAAAAACGCTAAAATTGCTAAATAATTTACCGTACTTAAAATAGTTTGTAACAATTGGGTACAGAAGTTTCATTAATTGATTTATAATATTTAAACATTAATTGATTTATAATATTTAAAAGCTTTTGAAATTAAATGCTTATTCGAATTAAGTTAACATGAATATTGAAAAATGGATTTAAACAATTAACAATATTTAGTACGGTGTTTCAAGATTAAAAAAAATGGATAAAGAAGAGACTTTTTTTGTTTCTTTGACGACTCCCTAAAAAGTGCCGATTTGGTGCAAAAATTATATTTTCTAAATTTCAGCTTGATCAGATTAATGTTTAGTCCTTAAGAATTGGTAAACTGCAATTTATCTTTTATTAAAAAAATGAAGGTTATTCAGACAAAAAAATATTGAATGGTTTAAAAAAAATTATTTTAATTTTGCATAGAATATTAATGGCTCCCATATTTCCTACAAGCAAATTTCACTTACGTACCAACTGGAAGAGGCTGTCAGGCAGTGTTCATTAAATATGACAACAGAATACCCATTTACTCATTTGAAATGCAATTGTAAAGAGGATCTGCCGCCACACGTGCTGTCGCTTTTTGATCATTCGCAAATGCTTCATATAGCTAATGATATCATAAAAAATACAAAATAAAATTCACCGAATCAAATGATAGATGGCGTCCTTTAACACGTCTCAGGCCTATGGGCAGAGCTCCAAGAATTCAATCAATTTTCTTTTAAAATACTGCCTTCAATGACATACAGAATACCCATTATTTAACTTTAAAAAATAATACATCTTTCTTTTTCAGAGAAATTACACGAGCCGCGATATCAATTTGGAAGAAAAAAGTTGAAGTATTGATACCGAAAAGAAAAAGCTGGTCCATGTTCTCGTCAATTCATTCTCGCCAACCTCCTCGGTGCTCGCAAACAGCCATTGTTCCAAGCGCACGAGTTAATAAGCCTCCTTGTCAAAGCCCACCGCCTGTTTACCCGTGGATGAAGGATGTGGGCCATCCATCTTGGCGCGCTTTTGTTCCCTCTGTAGTCCGGAAGAGGGGATTCAAATTTTGATCTTCAGAGTGCTGCTTAAGAAATGCCAAAGATGATCTCGAGCTCAAGTTCTGGTTTTTGTTCGAGGCATTTTGGTAAGAAAATCCAACTTAATTGCTGTAAACTGAGTCTGTGTGTAGAATATGACTATGATTTGAAATCATTTGAAGATTTTATAAAATCTTTAACGAAATAATAATTGACTTATGTCCTTTCCAGAAAGTATTTTTCAAGAAATTTTATCACACTGCTTAATATTTACAGCAAGATTTGTTATGATTTCCCATTGATAGTTGGTGTTTCCTAAATTCAGTTAATTTCTATCCTATTTCGATTATACTGTAACCACTATAGGTATTATAAATGATTAAAATTAAGGGAGGATGATCTTAAATTACCATCATCATCATTCTTTGGAAGATTAGTTACGCCTATGGCATATTTAGATATTTTCGTTTTCAATCCTTATGAGTGTCCATTTATTTTTCAATGTATATGATACTCAACGTATGGAACTATTTTTTCGGGACTCCCCTTTGACTTTCAAAAAGGGTATAAATATAATAAAAATGATGTGAGGATATATATGTCCTTTGAAACGGCAAAAACAGGAGCGTGGAGCTTCTATGCTGACTTCTATTCGCTACGCCAATCAGAACGCCTAAAGGAAAATTCTAAGGATACCTTCCTAATAACAGCAGCCCCTGACCAATCGCCAAACAATTTAGATATATCTCCAAAATAATAAAATATCGCCAACTGTTATAAATATACAGCATAAAATTCTTCCTGTCATTTTAAGCCTTTTTCTAACTGGAACAATATTTTATCTCTAACGGTTTAAAAATTAGTTATATATTACACTGTTAGGTTAGTCAGGATTTTTATTTTTGGAAAAGAAGCACATAAACTTAAAAAGTAAATTAAAATAGACCGTGACATCATCCTTACACTTTCATTTTTAAAGTAAGAATCCATTTTTTCATCAAGCAATCATTAGAAACGAAATTACGTCCCATAGGCCAACCAAAATACGAAAGATACTTCCTCATTTCGATTGGTCCTTAGACGTCGCAAATTTGATAACAAGATGGCGGGAAAAGCGGGCTCAGTCACGCACGTGCACTTATCACAGGGCTGTCACGGCCAAACCGAAATATTCGAACGAAGGGAGAAGAAAGATTTAATCATTTCTACAACTTCGTCAACAATCCATTATTCTAACCGAAAACGAAATGTCGCTAATGGAAAAATTTTTCTCTTTCGGACTTCAATTACTTAAAAACAGCCAGTAAATGCATTAAGGGCTTATTCTGAGGAAAGGCTTAATGGAAATGGAGGTAATCTGTCATTAAGAAGATTTGAAAACTATTTGGAATGCTAAGCATTATTTCCTCATTACAGAGCGGAAAACGCTGCTAAAGGTAAATAAAGTATTTCTTCCAACGAATCATAAATTTGCATTCCGCCAGTCTCGAATCGCTCATTTCCACTGGAAAGAAGCAGGCCATTATTTAATTTCTCGCTTCAGAATTCTTTGAGGTGGGCTAAAATACAGTGTCAGAGGCTTTGAACATCCGCGAAGAAGCGATGCAAATAGGAAAAGGGTATTTGGGGGATTTATCTGCTAAGTACAAAATGTTCAATAATGAAAAATGCCTGGCACTTGGCAAGAAGAGTATGGTATTTTATTAAGTTAAGCTTATACGCTTAACAAGTTGTTAAGCTTTTTATCGTTAATCTCAAGAACGACTTAAGTACAGAAGAGTGGAAATAACCTTAAAAATAAAATCTGTTTTGAATTAATTAAGAATCATTAATCAAAACTCATCTCACGATTTTCCACATCACGGGTTGGATATTTAAAAAAAAAAAAAAAGACTTTTGAGATCAGGCGTAAATATTGCAAGCAAGCAAGTGACAGACTTTAAAATTATAATTTAAACAGTGGATAAAACGCCTTTGTTAATAATAATGTTTGGTGCATAGTACATGCTACATAATTATAATATTTTTGATTATTATTATGAAGCATGTACTAAGTTACAGTAAATAATACAAAATAATTTTTTCTGCTCTGTCAAAGCAATTGATTGCATCATGAAATTCATTGAAGAAATCGAGAAACTGATGTTACTACTGAATTAAACAAATTTTAGTAATCTTGGCGGGAATTTAATAAACCCCACAAATTTGGCAACTAATAGAGACAGTTTTAAGATTAACCAGCGAGTGACCGAGCTCTGCTCGGAGAAAACAGGTATCGAAGCTAACTCGAAGATTTAAATTTTCAATTGTGATTTATCAAAACAATACATGCCATAAGAAAATTTGTGAAACCATTGGTGAAAAGATAACCGGTTAAACCTAGGCTTTTCATCGTCCACCAGCGATGTCATGTCTTGATGTTCCATTGGAAATACCCATCTGCACTGGTCTCTTCCATGTTAGCTGACCATGCACGGAGCGCTTGGGTTCATATCACCACACGGGTTATGGATCATCCATTTCGAGATCAGTTCCTTGAGTTCCCGATCATCTTCTGGAAACTTTATTAGTTCGCCATATTGGTTATAGATGGCAGCGCGTTACGGCTTGAAACCTATTAGCCAATATGGCGAACTAATAAAGTTTGAAAATATCCTATCTGTAACTCCAAATTGCTCGACCGTAGCGCTTCAAAACCGGCACCAATCGATTCCTCGTGGCCAAAAACCCCAGACCCCCAAATTTACCGGAGTTTATTAATTCTGGGGTGATTTTCGACTTGGCAACCATTCCTCGTATTATAGTATAAGATAGATCACTTAAATAAGCCGATAAATAATTTTTAAAGCATTACTGGAGCATGAGAATTAAAAGGAAGAGAGATATGTTCCTTAAAAAATGTTTTCTTTCTACTGATTGATGAAAATCTATAATTTTTTTATATGTTGATAGCCGTGTAACTCACATTCGCGTGGCAGTAAAAGTTTTCGATCAATGGTAGAAGTTGATGCGAATAGAATAAGCTTATATTTAGTTTGTAAATTCTTGATTTAAGACGTGAATCACCTGTGATTCATACATAGTATCTGATTAGAGATCTTCTTCTCTATTTAGTTAAAACGAAGCAAATAAGTAAGCATCTTATTGCAGTATACTCCAAAGTATCTGGTATTCGATGGCGGAAGGATTGGTCGGATAACAAAAAAGACGGAGAGGCTGGAATTCTATGAATTCCTTTCTTTGCCCATCAGAAGACGAAGTTTTTATCCGACACTCAGCTATAATACATATTTTCTTATTAATTACTAAGTACTCCATTTATCTCAATGTGAACGCAGTAGCGATTGTGAATCATAGTGGCATAGCTGCTGTTAACTAGTTAAAATAGGAGGCTCTGTACTAGTAGTTAATCTATGTTTATATACTGCTTAACATTTATCGTGAATTTATTTGCGAAAAAGTAAGTTAAAATACATAAATTCTTCACATTTTATCATAAATTCTGTAATGCTCGACTTAAGTTCAGGAAACATTAACGTAAATCGTAGACCTAATTCTTAAGGAAATTGATTCAAATTTTTATTTTTCACTGATAAATGACTATACAGATATGAAAAAGTAACCCTAAGATAACAGTCAAATCCTACAATTTTTAGAGTTTGAAAAAGTCTTTAATAAAGGACTTAATATACGCCTTGCCTTTGTCATATAATTACGATAAAAGAACGCCGGATTGTATGAAAGCTGGATAACCGTGAACAAGATACTCGGAACTGTACAGTAAATAACGATCCCAATCACAAGCAGCAATCATGGCACCGAAAGTGTTAATAGATAATATTTCTGTTCTGTAAAGAAAAAGAAAAGTTAACTACATTTCTTACTTCCTTCTAATAACGAGGTGAAACAACTCAAACAGCCATTTATAAGCACTACTATTCTAAGGTCCTTAGGTAAGTTTTTTTTTTATTGTAAATATTTATGAAATATTGATTTAAAAATTTCAGGACATAGCCGAAATCGTTCAGATAACAAATCTTCGCAGCGGCCTCCCTAATGGAATGATTTAATCCCAGTCGAACAAGTGTCCGACCCATGTTCTTACTGTCAGCGGGGAGGTTAGAGCCAACTTCTTCCCTACAGTTTGACAAGTCCCGAGAACAAGATCATTCATTAAGATCATGATTTTCCTTCAGAACGTCCGTTTCATTAGTGGACGTTCCGGACGGGTCGCAGATGGTCCGGGAGAAAAGAGGAATTACCTTGTTCGAGGTAATTACTCAAAGCGGCGTCATCCATTAACGTCGGCCGGATTATGGACCTGCCCGGACACAATGGTAACCGAAACTGGCTCCCGGAGAGAGAAGTGGTGTTTTTATTAATGACACTTCGGGTGACGAACCACAAAAGGGGGTTAAAACCTTTAATAACGGAACTTTCCGAAAGCGGGATCGGGTGGGAAGGGTTGACTCTGCGGGAATATCATTCGCTTTAATTAAGAAGCTACAAGCCCCGACGTGGATAGGTAATTATTCTCAAACACATATTAATCGAACGGAACAGTCAGGAGGGGATGATATATGGAGAAAGTATTTAAAAGACGAATTTCAAACTCGAACAGGGAGGTAAAGGATCGATAACAGTTAGATAAGGAGAATCATTTTCAGAGAATGAAAGCAATACGGGAGTCAAGCAAAGACTCCATAACCAGTTAGTAAATTATTTTAAAAACGATATCAGTAGTTTCATTTTTTAGTAAAATTCTAACCCAAATAATTGGGAATCTTTACATTAATATTCTTTCCGATTTAATTTATGATTAATAAGAAATTCTACTTCATATCTTTAACAAGTTTTGATTTATTACAAACAAGCACCATTTGATGTATGTAAATGAAAATCATTTGAATAACTGAAATTAATGAATATTAAAAATTTGAATTAATTTTTTTGTATAACTTGGTTTTAATGGATACTTCGACAAAGTATTTTCAATAAACATATAATTTATATTATTTATGAAGTATAAGACGGTTCTGTTCATTCTGCCATTTATTTCTCTATATTTTTATACATACAATTATGTCAAAGGAAAGGAGTAGAATGTTTCTTTTTCACCATTGTTTAGTTCTCAAGTTGAAAATTATCGGAAACATAAATTTTTTTAACGCATACATCATATTGAAACCTTCTCAAAATGGAATTATAAGCAGTCTTCATTATCTTTGTCACCAATAATGGTGGGGAAAAATTCAGGTTGAAATAATGTAGGCAAAACTGAAAGTCAGTTCAATTTCTCTTTAACAATAAAATATATTATATAAAATAAATTTAAAATGCTTTTAAAATTTAATATCACTGCAAAGGACATTTTTGAATTTAAGATAACGTAGTTTTGATAAAATATTCACAAAAAATTATCATGGGGAAAAAGAGGCTGAAATGTTGCTTTATTTTTGATTCACCAAAGTTCTATTTAAAGTATAACGTGCCCCACATGCCCATCCTGCAAAATAATTATGTGCCAAGTTTTGCAGCTCTAAGTTAAACAGTCAGACCTGTTGAATGGAATGCACATACAAATCGTTGTCGAAAAATAGTTTTTACAAAGCTTACAAGTCTTCTAACTTCACATGAAGGAAATGAGATAAGAGGCGAAATTTGTTATCAAAAAATTGCACTCATTTAATTATATTTAGTCATTTCTCATCAAAAGAAATCATAATTACATGCAAAATGTTTATCATTTCATTCAGTAATATTGATATTATATATCATATAATCATTTAATTTATTTATATTTAACATTTCCATGAATAAATAATATTTTTTTTTATCTATTAGCTGACAGTAATTGGAAGTAAATTTCTAAGATCCGAAGGTGAACACTGACAGAAGAACTGAAATTCTGTTTTTTTTTTTTTCAATTCATTCATTTCTCAGTGTTTTAAACCCCAGAGCTGTGGAACTTTTAGAATTAAATGCTTTCTTTCTTCAGTGCTCTCAAAAGGGATACTTTAATTTCAACTACTTTATGTAATAAAAGAGACTTGTGATCATGGTGAAACAAATAACATTCTCATCATTTTGTTGTGGAGGTCGACTAACCAGTTTCTACTCTGCAACGAAATGCACAAAATTCAAAAGTTCTTAAAAGCAACTAAGGTTTCATCTTCTGTGAGAAATGACTGTAGCCCCACTTTCCTAAGCGAAGAAGGGCGGGTTGCCACCACGATCGCGGGTGTGGCGATTTCACGAGCTCCACCGCTCGAGTCGGATCCACAAAGTGACATTGGGTGTAGAATTTACATTCCTCATTTCGGCTCAAATCGAATCAAATTATATGGTGCGTGCCCAATCAAACGCTTGTAATGGCAGGCTGCTATAAAATATGATGCAGGTATGAAACGGGAAAATTTTTCAACTTGTCATCTACCAGAGCACGATACGCCAGCATAAAATTACAGAATCATTGTAGATGGTGAATTCTTACACCAGGAGATTTATGGTAAACCACGAAACAGGTGTTGCATTCAACTGTCTTTACAACAAACACCATTTATTGTTAAAACGAAATCTCAAATGTGGTTGGGGAAGATATGATTTATAGATAATTAGGAAAATCGTTATATCGTAAATTGGTAAGATACATTTTTGCTTTTTATTTTTTGAAAAGGGTATTCAGTAAATTTTGAAAGAATAATCCATAATTTTAAAATACCAAAACGTGTTTGAAAAAAATTGCAGAGAAAATTCCAAAACATAAAAAACACCATAAGTGAAAGAAGGTACAAAAGAGATAAATTTCAATAATTTCCATAATTTGATATTCATATACTTATATATTTTTAAAATGTCCATAAGTTGAAAAAAAATTGATAAAAATAATTTAATTCTTGCGTTTTGAAGATGCTCTTTCATTCATAGTATTTTAATCGAAAGCCATCAGTGAAAGAAGGATAAACGAGATTAATATCTATAAATAATAATTTAATATTTTTCTCTTTACACTTTCTACACTTATTTCTTTTTTAAAAAAACGTATGTAAAAAAAAGAAGTAAAAATGATTCAAAGCAATTTTGCTCTTAGTTTTTGAAGTTATTCTGCTTCATACACGGCATTTTATGTTAAAGTTATTTCATGTCTTAAAACAGTACGCACAAATCTCCAATAACTTTTACAGAGAAAGCTGTAAAAATATTTTTTGGAATTTTAGTGTTACATTTTTCAATTTCAGCTTTAACCATTAATATTACCAGTATAATAAAAACTATTGGCAGTAATCAAGAGAATGGGGAAATCAAATTTCATTATCTCGTGATATCACGTAATGTGAGTTGTTAATATAGTTCTGAAAGTAGCCCATATAACTTGCTAAATATAATTTGGACAATTACTTTTATGTGCAGTGACCTACTTCATTCGACTACTACTGAATTTTTAACTAATCTGAACGAGCAGTTGATTTTAACTAAAATTTTGTCCTATTCTGGTCGAATAGTTTTTGTTATTTAACTAAATTTTTGTCTGTTTTCGGACGATCACATCTTAAGTTTCATCTCAGAATTTCCCATTTCAATCCATACGGATTCTATAAGTACTATAGCCCCAAATATCTTTTTTTATTCACCTCATCGTCATTTTATATACTCAGTGCCAAAACCCCCCACTTGCCTGATTTTCTCTCCATATAAACCTTCATTGCCCACACTTAAGTTGTTTTCATTCAAATTTTCAGAAAAAGAAAAAAAGACACGAAAAAATAACTCCTTATTTTAAGTGAAACGAAGGGAAAGAGGGCATTAACTCACCATTACTAATGTTCCTTGACGGACAATGCAATATCACCCATCCGCATCCATCACAAGTAAACAAATAGAGCAGCGTTTCTTAACGCTTTTTTTTTATTATTATTTGCATAATCTTTGACCCAAAGCCGCCACTCCGCTTGTCCAAATGTCGCCTTATCAATAATTACAATCATCTACTTACATTACTGATATATACTTATTATAAATATTATTATATAATATTATTATATTATATATTTTTATTTTAATCAGTTGGCAAAAAAGGTATTTGCAACTATATTATATAATACAGAAGCGTACGAGATAAGAACCTACTGACCAGTAGCAATTAACAATTAACCGGTAGCAATTAGCACAAATCTGAACTTATGTTGAAAAGTTTTATATTGGACTTATTTTTATTTTCTAATAAACAAAATGTAGAGAAAATATTGTAAGCATCAAAAAATTCAAACGCAAGATTTTGAAGAATCCCCGCGTTTCAATCCAACCCAAGTTTGAGAAACACATTTTTACATTTATGAACCCACCATCTCAAAAAGCCTTGAACAAGGCAAATGGAATTCGAGATACAAAGTTTAAAATTTGATTCCAATCAAATTTTAAACGAAATCTTTTCAGAGGAAGCCTGTCAATCTGATTATTCGCATGTAAGCCGACACGAAAATTACAAAACCAAAGCAGATATGCAAAATTTAGGTCACAGATTTCACATCTAAAGTGTATATATGCTACAAATTTGGAACCAAATCTATCAAAGGATTAATCATCTGTTGGTCTATACTTTCAAAAGCGTGCAAATACGATAGCCAAAAAAAAGCAATAACATAGATAATTGAAATTCGATATCTTGCTTCATGACTACAATTATAATTCACCCTCAAAATTTACTTTAATTCGCCTATGAAAAAATGTCCATATTCACACGAAAGAATCTGTAAAAATGTTAGATATTCGCGTCAGACATCTGTATTTCTTAACAATTCTCCAGCAATGCGGAACAAGGCATTCTGAACTTAACTCAAAATTCTCAATTTTATGTGAGAGGAGGGGAATAATACCTTTATTAGAGAATATTCGAGAAAGTTTTGTGGATACCACACCCACAGTTTGATGGACTACAAAGTTCTTCCCATTATTACGGTACTTGTGAAAAGCAGCAGAATGCCGATTGTCTTGTTAAATTGTCCAAGGTAGGAACCTCTTAAGCTTGTTATTAGACTAGAAAGTTTACCAAATATAATGGTGCTTATGAATGGTAGCAAAACTGTGATTATCTCATTGAATTGTTCAAGGCTTTATTCTTTCAAGTAAACCAAGAATGAGACAAAGGCTTTCTTTTCAAATTCTATTAATTCACATCCACCGTTACATTTTTTTCCAAGTGATTCCCTAGAAATATGTACCCCTGAGAATATACGCGTATCATAGATTGAGAAAGCTTATCTAGAATGAATGAATGCAAATTATTACACTAAATGTATGTATTATTCGAAAACTCTAATTCGACTCTAAGCAGAAATATAAAGTTGTATGGTAACACATTGTTCGGAAAATATACATATTTTGGGTTTATATAATTCAAAACTTCACCTTCCTGTGGCTACCCAGGAACTTCTCTAAATAATGGTCACCGATATCCATGTCTTGGAACCATGGAACCATCAACTTTTTGACAATGATTGATTGTTTCTTGGCCGTTCCGTTGGGTTCTGGAATTAGCAACATTCGTCTTAAGTTTGATGGATGATGGCCAGCTTTGCATCGCAACGATTCATTGTGCACTTTATCAACTTGCTAATGCACTGAGAAACAAATCACGACACGTAGGGCGAAAGTGCATTCTCTCATTGTACTGAAAGTTCCAGGAATGTTTCAAAGTCGTGTATTTTAAGTGCATCGTTTTATGAATTAGGTCTTTAAGTTTCTACATTTACATAAGGTAGTGAAGTTAAAGAATGACAAAAATGATTCATAGTGGACTTAATTTTTCTCATTTAATTAGTTTTGCCATTTTTACATAGTATATAAGCATTTCTTTAAATCACATATTTATTAAGCACATAAGTGATTCTATACAATAATGATTCATGATGGAGCAATTTTCTCATTTAATCAGTTCTATCATTTGACATAGCATATAAAAAATACTTTTAATCACCATATTTATTAAACACATAAGTTAGTGAATCTATACAAAAACGATTCACAGTGGGAGTCTTTTTTTCCCTTTAATTAGCTCTGTCATTTCACATAGTATATAAAATTCATCTCTTCAGCACACATTTATTTTTCATGTAACTATAAGAAAATATAAAGTTTATTTGCCAATAAGACTCATCTAATAAATAGAATTGAAATGATAAGAATTAATATTAAAAAAAGGCATGAAGAACGAAAAAAAAAAACCTGTTTTCAAAATTTAACTGTTTGTTAGGTATAATAGGAGATGAATTTAATCATGATGTTTATCAAAATCTATAACCACAAGAGTTAAATTAAATGAAAGAACTAGAATTTTTCCCAGCAATTACTAAGTTCTTAAATCAATAGCAACGAAAAATTTCGAAAAATAAAGTAAAATACGATTAGAACTTCAATACTTACGATTCCTTAAAAACAATTAGCCTTCGATTTTAAAATTTCAAAGCATGAATATTTCGAATTTCTAAGACAACTTTTGAATCCTTAATGAATTAAGGAAGATTTACTGCGTAAATTTGTACAAAATACAGTACTATGTCATTCTTCTATGCTCTTAAGGGATCAAAAGAATTCTGCTGAGCCCTCTAAAAGATTCAATGAAAATTTATTTAATGACATAGACAAAAACAAACGCATTGAATCTTATAGGATGCAAATGAAAAGTGTAACGACAATATAAATTACATCTATCTTATATCTTAAAAATTACTCTGAAAATCTAAGGCAACGAATACAAATCGCATGAAAAAGTTACAGGTGGATCATAAATGTGGAGTAATATTGTTAATTCTTATTATTTTCATCTTAAAATTTTTTCTTTTTTACTAAACTTTGAATTTACTAAAGAAATACAGCATCTCTAAGAAAGAATTAATTAAAAAACAGACCCTTATATTTCCTCATAACAGTGTTCAAATCTAAATATTTTTAACCATTTTCTATAATTAAATACAGTATTTTAATTGCTCTGCATTATTAATCTTGAATTATTCTATTGTTATAAAGGAAATGATCAAACATTTGATTCTTAAGATTTTGTAATGCCTAATTTGAAATCACAGATATAAACTCGACAAAAAAGTTAAAATATTCTCCATAGATGGCGCCACAAAATTCAATAACTCATTTAGAAATATGGAGATGTATTTCTTCCTTTTTCTCTCGGACTGACGGAGGGAAAGTGAATCTTTTTTTGGGATGCGGCACTTATGAAAAAATAATGGAAAGGTAAATATAAATAAGATAGCATATGTTAAGAAAATGATAAAGAAAGGTTATCATATTCAACGAGATGAATAACGCTTTTCCTTTTAGAAATTTATATTTGAATTTTAAAATTTTAAAAAGCTGAAATTCTTCAAACTTTTCTTCCCTTTTTAAAATACTGGAAGCAAAATAAAAAAATGTCAGCACTTTTCCATTAATTTTTAAATTAATGAAATAGTTCTCTAACTATTTCAATAGCTGGATAATAATATTAATATAATTTGTATTAATTAAATATATTGTAATAATACAAATTATTATATTAATATAAAATACAATATATTAATTAAATGCATTGTTTTAATATAAATTAGGTATTATTTCAAATAATTGGTCCAAAATTTTATTCAAATACTGCCAAAATTATATCATGCTTTTACAACAATTGCTAATTTTACGACTTTTTAAACTTTACATTTCTCCCTATATGGAGCTAAGAAAACAATGAAAGTAAATTTTTTGTCACTTCTCCCTCCCTCAATTCAAAAGAAAAAAATTATAATTTAAAAAATTCCGAGGGAGAGACGTTCTTTCAAAATTTTCGAAATATAAATATTTATGTTTTCATGGCTGAAGATTTATTATTTTCATGCTAAACGATAATAAATTTCACATTGTTGTTTTGTAATCGAAAATCCGACATGAGTCGGAAATATCTGAGATATCCTGTTAAAATAAACAACAAAAATTCTAGTAATGAATACCTTACACACAGGACATGCATTATATTCTTTAAATTTACTAGCATGTCTAAGACATTTTTTTAATGTAAAAGGCAAATAATCATCACGTAATATCAAACTATAGATGATCCAAAATCAATGTCCGTTAGATAATTGCGATACCACCGCTGTTGTTGGCGTAAACTGCTTATCTAACAAGGCGATAAAACAAAAATAAACACTCGAACCACAGCCACAAACGCATTGATATCTGGTTAGTTAATCGAACTAAGGCGCTGACAGTGGGAATATCTCTCAGAAATCCGGCGTTCCAGCACCCCAGTTGAAGGGGGACTGTGATGAATACCTTGTAATAGCAGATCGGGCATCACGAAAAACTGATTTTATCGCTCGGATGCTTAATCAAATAAAACCGAAGGCTACGAAACGAGGGCTGCCCATTTCTCACCGTTCACGAACATCCTTCTCTGAAGAGTTATTAATAATTTTAATAACAACTAGAACTTGAAAGGAAAGGAAAAACAGCAGACGATCGCTGCAAACAATGGTTTCGGGACGTAACAAATGGCAACGATTACCTACACGCGGAGTGCAAAAGAAAATGGCGACAAGACCCCAAAAGAAAATTCTGCAATCCATTTCCATCCATAAATAAAGCACTCTGGGGAAAGCGGAGGGGGGTGGAGGGGCGCGAGAACGAGGTGAAGAGGATATTTTTTACGGCACCCGGACTAGATTCCCCACTTAAACGAATAATTGATGTCCCAATATTTCACCGCCGGGTTTGCCGATGCCACCGAACACGTGCTTTCGAGGAGAGTTGAGAGAGAGCCGTGCTGCTGCTCCATTCAAAGTGAGTTGCCGATTAAATCCCGAACACCTTTTTCCACCCTCCCATTCCAGAAGACATTTTTAAATTTTACGAGTCCGTGGAGAGAAGGCTTCTTCAATCAGTGGGAGAGCTTCTGGAGCGACAAGTGGAGGCTCTACCTGAGAAGCACTCTCGAACACGAGGCTCCATTTTTTAAGAAAAACAAAATATATTGAAGCACGGATTCTTAAGTTATGGGTCGAGATCGTGAGGTCATGGAAGGAGGAGGGGGAGGATAAACTTTTAAAATGCACATGCACCTATCGCATTTTTCGGCACAAGAAAGAAAAGTTTTGATTCAGTACAATTCATTCGAATTTTTGAATAACCTTAGTAAATTATGCAAAATAAATTAAAGAATGGGGAACAGAGTTTCCATTTTCTAGATTTATTTTGTTCAGGTGCCTTTTATCATCAAAATTACATTCGAAATTCTGAAAAAATAAAATGTACAGTCCGCATAAACAAACCGCTTTTGTAGAAATCGGCAATAAAAGAGGGGAAAAAAAGTACAGAATGCTTATCTGATGGAGCTCGTAGTGTTTTGCACTTCTACTGACTTAAACCTTTGCACTCTTAGGACATAAGATTTAAAGTTGATGGACTAAGAAGGGAAAATCTATCTTTGTAATAATCAGGGAATACAGAGGTAGAAATCAGCTTTAAAATGAGTTAGAACATTCATTTGGGATTTTTTGAATGATTCGCAGTATATTATACGTAGCAACAACAAATAACGTTACTGCTTTAAGAAATTCAGCAGAAGTATACAATATACAAGATTTCCAGAAATAAAATTTGCGAGTGACTTCAAAGAAAGTAATCACGGTTAAATAGGCCCAGTAGGTTTAAAATTTGAAACCAATCTTCATCCCACTCATTTGTATCATTTCAGAATTGACCAGCACATATTAGAATGGACAATTTCTCCCATGATTTTAAGAACCTGCTTATGGCAAAGTGATTGCAGAATTTTTTAGAGACTTCAAAATTCTGCTATTTTTTCGATTATTGAGATATATAAAATAACTTCGTCTAAAAGGGTATAAATTATGAGCACATTGATTACCAATAAAGTCAGACTTTTTTACTTTTCTTCTATAAAAATGTCTTATGCTGCGCGTGTATGTATAGACGAATTATTTATTAAAACACTGTCTTCCTTACTTGTTCATATAAGTTTTTAAAAAAGAGGAAAAAACATTGTAATGGAAATTATCGGTATTATCAATTTAAAAAGGGTATTTATATAGAATTATGCATACATAAAATTGAAAAATATCTTATTGTCAAGAATTATCCATTTCTTAATTGATTTAATTATATATTAAAATAGATAATTAAATAGAAAAATTACTTTCCCTCAGATAAAAAAAAACCAACTTTTGAAAAATTTTTAACCATACGACGGCATTCGTCTTCAGCAGACATTACAAACTGAAAATAAATGTATGCGTATTTTCTTTGAGAGGAATATCATATTCCAATTTAATTTTAATGAATACCTATCAGTTTTTAATATTGCTTTTCTCCATTTGTTTAATTAATTATTAATCATTAAATAGATTTAGTTTATATATTATAAAAATATTATAATCGAATATTTAGAATTAGGGTCAGCGATATTTAGGTTTTAATAAATATGGCACAAAATAAAAAATTTAAATAGTTTAAAATGAGCCATATTTTTGCATCTCTCAATGATAAAACTCAAAATTCCTGCTAATACAAATCTTTTTAATTGTATTTTAATCAATATGATTTTTTTGATGAAGATAAATTTGATTTTGAGAATCCTTATATCGATTAAGAAAATATTTTAAAAATAAATAAACAAAAGGATTCAGCACTAAAATAATTTTTCACAAACCCGATTACCTGCGTTTTAAATTGAAATTTAAACATAATAACTCTTTAACAAAAAAAAAAAAAATGATGTACCTAATATGAATATATATATTCTGAAGATTGACAGAAAATTATGCAAAACTGTTATAGAAAAAAATTAAATAATCATGTTATGTACAAAATAAAAGAAAATTTCAGTATTACTAAGCCATATACCAAAGTGAAATTCATTGACCTCTCGAATCCCAAACTAACGACGCAATACGGAATTAGTCGAGTGTCTTAACTATTTCAAGGGTTGATGCCAAAACAAATTACCCTTATAACAAAGCATTCAACAACTTACAAGCCATTTCCTTTTGACATTTTCTGGACAGTTCCTTTCAGGAAATCTCGCCTCATCGCCAAGAAGCTATTCCAGGACAATTTATGAAGGCAGAAAGAAAAACTCGAGTGGCGATAAAACCGGATGGAATAAATAAGAAGTTGGAGCGGGTCCAATTCCACCGAAGGATCCCCCCCCCCACCTCTTCATTAAAAATTACGATATTTCACAGCTTTTTGGCATAAAAAGAAAAAGGTGACCCCGTATGAATCATTGGAGAGAGGTTATTTTTAAAGATATTCTTTTCAAAGTACTTGTAATACAAGTCACGCTAAACGAACAGCAATTTCGGATAAAATACTTCTTTTTGATGTCTTTAAAGTATATGAATCAACCCAGAACGTTCTTCGTAATAAATTATATATATAAAAACCGAGTAAAATGAGTTCGAGGCTCAGGTATTTTAGGTTCCACAATGTCGGGTAAAGTTGTATTTGAATGCACATTGAAAATTTACAATATTTATATTTCATTATGGTACTGAATTATGTCCCCATTTTAAAATCTAAAATAGGTTACAAATGTAATGTTCACACAAAACTGTGTAAAACGATTTTCAGGAAATACCTCGATCCAATCTTTAAATTGAATAAAGAATCTGGATATCTCTCTAGGAACATTCACACTAATAGTTTAAAGAAAATTAATACGAGTAACTAACAGCTAATATGATATTTACAACTGATAATTAAATAAATTAGTGAGATGCTTGTCTTTAAAATTTACATTCCATATTAGTACCAAGTATATCAACGTATATAAAGCAAATAACTGTTTCAAGCATACCAAACGTGCTTCTCGACTATTAATGACAATTAAATAAACTAGTAAAATGCTTAAATACTTTTCAAATTTAAGCTGTGTAAAAGTACAAAGAACAGTATCTGAAGCAAATAACTGTTATGAGCATGATATCAAGCTTTTGCTTTGCAATTAAAGTTCAGGATTAATGCATGCCAATTAAATTAATGATGAATCGTATGCTTCTATCTAATATAATTATTTCCATGACTTAAAATAATTATATCTGTGTTCCCAAAATGCTTCCTATTTCACCTAATTTTATTGAAAATTTAATAAGAGGATGGGGAAGTTATTTTTGAAAGCCCTTTAGAAAGATTTCGCTGCCTATTTTGCAGATCCATAATTGGATAATCTTGCAAAAAAGATCCACACTTTTGTTTCATTTGGATAGTTTAGTGCCAAAGCTCTGCTAAGTAACAACAATTCAGGAAAATTATATCGCATAGGTCAGTTGGACAAGATGGTACTTGATAGAACAGGGGTAGGCATTAAATCGATTGCGATCACTGGTGAACCACCAGGACATTTGGGGGTGATAGCCTTTATTAAGCTTTAAGATGCGCATATAAAAAGAAGCATATATACTGAACACTGATGCCATCTAGATTGATGAATTTTTTTTTCACATTCAAAGTAACTGTTTTTACTTAAACTCATTTGGTAAAGTTGATGTGGAAAAAGTAACTAAAAATATAAAATATATATATTCTTTTTATCTTTTCAGGAAAACGAAGTTTTTCTCCTTCAAAATGATACACTTTTAAACGTGTTAAAAACGTGCACTTCTTTTAAAAACGTGCACTTCTTTTAAAAACGTGCACTTCAAAATCTAAGCATAGTTTTCGAAATCTAATGGACGAAGTAAAGTATTCTAACTTCTTTTATAAGTTGCATGAACATTAATTTAACATTATTCTTTGGCTCTAGTGAATATAATTAAGACAGCATACCGTTCGCATTTCACAGAAAACCACTAGAATCCAGTGCATTAATAATTATATATCGAGATATATAAGACTGACGAATAGTATACAGACTAAGTCTTCTATTATTTATTACTAGGAGAACTAATTTCAGATGTAAATGATTTATTTTTAATAGTTAGATATCAAACGCATCATTTGATATTATTACATATGTGGCTATTATTACTATGTTTGTATTTTGCTCTTATTACGTTTATAGTTATGTAGGCACCTTATATATACATGTTCATCATATAATATTAAGTTACAGTGAGTATTGCATTTTTTTTTACCTCAATATACATACGTCATTGCGTGAACCGCAACACCTTCAAAAAATTAAAAATAGCCCGCAATCTGGAAAAGGCTGCCCACCCCTGTAGTAGAACATCTAAGAAACAACAGTGACAATTCTAATTCAAAAAGAGGAAGAGTATAACAGTGGAGAAAAGGTAAATCAAAATATTAGATCCATAAATTTCCAGCTACGTTTTTTAGTCTGCCATAATCAAGATTTTATTCGATTGCCCATCATATAGAAACTGCAAAAATTTCAAAAGATTCCAAGTATACCAGCAGGTAATTCAAAAATTGAACCGAGGACGTTAAGTTACGGAGAAATTCCTGGACTCATCAGATATTTCGCAGAATGTGCGAGTTGGGCGAAAGCGAAGAAAATCTAGCCGAATCATCATGTTATTCAAACAATGGGGGTTATCCTTTTGTCCTGCAGGCATTAAACGACTCCTGAGGGAGGGGGAGGATGGGCGGTCACCCACTCTGATTTCATTTGCTGCAAGCGGAAATTGTCCATACTTTATTCACTCCATCCCGAGTGGTCATCCATCAGGCAGGGCTGGCCACCTGAGCTTCTCTTTCCCTTCTCTAGGCAGCAATCGGCTTTTTGAGAAGCGTTCCACAGAGGTCGGGCAAGGTCTGAGTAGACAATAGGCGGGATTGGAATTTGATGGCGTCAGGTAAAGTTACAGATAACAGGCTTTTAACAAGGAATACTAACATTAGAAAATTGCAATATTTTATATTCATTAGGATAAAGTTAGTTTTCAAAAGATTACAACTGATCAATGAAGAGTTTCAACTATTTATGATAGTAAAATTTTTGAAATCTTATCAATGAGATTTGATGCCAATACAAAAGTAATACGGCATTCAGTAAAAAAATAATATGTGAAGCTATGTATATATAAATATTATATTTTATCTTATTGAATATTTTTTTTAAAAATCTCTTGATAACTCACCGATCCACAGAAAACACGTTATTTAGTTTCCAATATTTTACCACCTATTAAATTTCAAAAGCCACCAACTTCTATTTTGTTTTGTTTTATATCCAGTAAGAAAAAGTTTGCTATTTATATATATAGCATCACTTGTAATTTAAAAAAAAATTATGTAATATATTTTGAGAAGTCATATTGGGACATTTCTTCAGGTGTTAAAATTTTTGACCTCGCCATCTGACTAAAACTGCGGAATAAATTCGAAAGATCTGCCTCGTGGAATTTCAGGATAAAAATTATTTAGATGGAATTTTTGGTACTATGAGACATTTTTGTGATTTATTCACCTATGAAATTTTATATGCATATGTATTAAAACATAAATACGTCAAAGTTATTTTTAAAAAAATCGTAAAGCGAAATATTATTTTTTAAAATTAAAATATCTATAATTTTTTTGAAATTTCAAAATATTCAAATGGGTTTAATTTTTAATTTTTCTTATATTGTGTAATAAAGAAAAAAAAGTAAAGTTTTTTTTTTGAACAAACGTGCGCATGATTTTGTAATTTTAATTAAATGCTAATTGTTTAGAAATAATTTTATGTTTTTCGGAATTAAAAAAAGGTTTTTAGCTATCTAGGAAAAACTCAAAATATAAAATGCATACCCTATTTATTTTTTTAAGTCAAATGAAATCTGCATCATTATTAATTATATTGAATTTCTTCAAAAATTAAGACACTTAACATTTCAAATCTATTTAAGTTTAATTATAACATCATAATGAGAAAGATCATTACAAGCGTGCATTTTTTAACTCTAGGTTGACAAAATATTCGATTTATTGAATAATTTATCTTATAACACTACTTTAGTTGAATATAAACATTTATTTTAGTGAGGGTGCGATAAAGTTTCATATTACCGTTCGTTTTTGCTTATTCCTCTTCTGTCCCCTTAATCAAACTAAATCAGTTCACAGCACATATTTGTTTATTTATTTTGTTGACACCTCTTTTAGAAACGGCCTTAACCTGGGGTCTCTCTTAAAAATATGGGTTTCAGAAGAAAAGGCATTTTTTAAATGCAAATTCTTGCTAAGATAATCCATAAACGTTGATATAAATGTGAGAAACTTTATATCATTGTCAGATTTATGGATAATAACAATAATTTATGGTATAATGAATTAAGCTATAAAGCAAAATTTTATTACATAGGGTAGTTGTAATTAAAGTTCCTCTTTAATTATAACCCTAATATAAATGGTCCGAATATGAATGATAATAAAAGAAAAACTACTGAACTAAATTTATCAAACCTGGTAATAGTTTACAGAAATTCAGTAAAATTTCCTTTCCCTCAAGAAAGGAATAAAGAAAAAAAAAAAAGAAACTTATTACCAGGGGTGTAATGAAGCGGTATGCAATATTGTTAAGCAAAATAGGACATAAAGACACCAGTTTAAAATGTGTTTAATCGTTCTTGAAAAATGTTACGATGCATGCTCATTGTGGCATCTACCGTTTTATTAAAGCAAGTTAAATCACATTGCTGCATTCTCAACAGCAGGCTCTTAACATATCAGGAGGACTGTTACGCAGATATCAGAATACTACGCCTTTCAGTTCCGCCATATTGTTTATATTATCACTATAAACAGTGCTTTTTGAAATAACACATACTGAACATACTTTATTGCACGTTTCAGAAAGAATTAAACACATTTTAAACCGTTGCTTTCATGCACTATTTTGCTTAACAGTATTGCATACAACTCCATTTCACCCCTGATATTGAGTTTTTGAAATTAATTTTTGGCAGAACAAAATTCTCTATGACCTCCTTTAAACGTTTGGCATATGTGTTGGTGGAATTGTGCCAATAAGGAGGTTGAATTCCGCTAAGGATCGAACCTGCGATGATCGGGTTTGAAGACCAGTAACTTATCCCCTATACAAAAATGACCACCAATGTTTAGTAGCAGATACTGGCTTATTAAGATGTCACCACAATACTCCCCTACCAGTGAGCTCGGTAGAGAGACGAACGATTGCGCCAGCGTTATGGCTAGTGTATGAGCGTTGCTGCTGAGTCAAGTGAGTCTGACGACTTTGCGTTGCTGATGGAGAGATGGTGCCAAGATAGCTGTTGAAAATTCCTCACGTCCAAGGCAATCAAGTTGGCGTATGTGTTAGCGGAATTGTGCCAATACGTAGGTTGAATTCCGCCAAGGATCGAACCTGCGATGTTCGGGTTTGAAGTCCAGTAACTTATCTACTATACAAAAATGACCACCAATGTTTAGTGGTAGTTACTGACTTATTAAGATGTCACCACAAACTATTATCAAGTTAGATAACATTTGGTCCAGTAATTTTCCTTTTATGACGATTTGAAAGTGGAACTTTAATTATAACAAAGCAGAATATCGGCCAAACCTTTGATTATCATTTAAGAAAAATTCTATAGCACATAATTTTTTTTCTTTTTTTTTTAATTTCAGAAATATAACTTACCGAAAATACAGCGAATCAATTTAGAGAAATCCCCCCTCTTCCGATCAAAGGGATACAACCCTTTCGCGGCTCCCAATCCCTTTTTAAGTATCCCAAAAATCTCTCGGCAAACACAACAGCACACTCACACTCCCTCGCCAAATTAATTGCTTTTTTCCTGGAGAGTTCATTTTTATTTTACTTTTTTTAAAAGAAAGAAGCCAGCAGCGAAGCGAAGAAGCTGCTTTACCATTGACAACAATCCGTCTTTCATTTACACACCTTCTTTCGCGTGTAAATTGATTTTGCCCCTGGGGCTTACTTAGGCACTTCATTCCCTCTCTTCCTGTCCCGCAGACGATACCCGGGACCATTTTCCAAGGGGGGAGGGAGAGGGTGGATTTGTCTTTGTGTGTGTGGTAATTTGATTAAGTCCCTCCTCCCCCACTTCACCCACCCCTTTCGCTCTCCATCTCATTGTGTTTTGGCGAAGATGTATTGTTTGGGCGGCTGTCCGATCAGCAAGTTCCAATGAAAAGATCTATTTTTTTGTTAGTTTGCTTAATAAACTTAACTAAATAGTTTTTAAAGTTGTTTGGATAAGAATATTTCCTTGTCTTTTTTTAAAATTTCGTTGTTTCTTTTTTCTTTGACAGCGGGTATTTGGGAAAAGGATATGTGCATTTGGTGCCTATATAATAACATACTGTAAACATCAGTGAAGGTAGCGTTTTGAGGAAGAGTGTTAAAAGTCGTTTTTTTTTTTTCAGACCTTGAATTATTTTTAAAAAAAAGAAGAAAGGAACAGCTTTGCTTAGGTGATTTCTTAGATTGAAGTAATGCGTAGCTAACAAATTTTCGAATGTAAGATAAAATGTAAGGTACAATCAAAAGTATTTGAATTCGAATTTCATTTTATTTAGACCAGATTATCAGTTGTGTTTGCTAAACGAATACTTTGCAACACAAAGTATACATACATACGAGTACAGAAACTAAATAGAGCATCAATTAATGATGATTGCCAAAATTGTAGTAGAGTGATTGATAAATAATGTAAAATAAAATGAATTCACCTTTGATTTTTATTATTAGTGTCGTCTTATTATACTGAAACAAACAATATTATTATACTGTTCGTAATAGTATCTTGAGACAACCACTTTTTGACTGTGCTATCGCATTAAGAGATGAGATGCGGTCAGATGAGAATCTGTCTCATTCTTCGTTATTGTTTGACCTTGATTTTCGCCCTTACTTTTTCGTTCAATTTTTTTACATGTGTACAGGTATCTTATCATTTCAGGTCGTATTATTTTATTTTAAATCAGTCCACGAATAATCCGTATTTACCTAATTGTTAAATGTAAATATCCTCTCCTATTATTTATTTCTCATCCCTATTTGAGCAAATTAAACCCATCCTAACTCAGGCCCCAAAGCAAGGAGAGTTTTAGAATCCGTTGGCAAACAATATGCATCTATAACTGAAGGCTGTCCAGACTCTGAAGTAGCATTATGATAATCCAATCAGATATTACAAGAGTAATTTAAAAATTTCGTATCTCATGCAAAAATAGTAATCGTAGTAAATAAATTTCTATTGGAAGATTACTTATTGCAATGGTTCTCATAACAAGAATTCGAGAAAATGTTTTCTTCAACAATCATGGTCCACAGAACCCAAAACCACCCTTCCTTCAAAAGCAATATACATATAAGTATATTTATGTGTATAACGCTTTGCCCATGTGAACTTGTAAACAGAATAACTAAAGTAATTTTGTTTGAGTTTTGTCTGATTTGGCATCTGCTGCTGGAACTGTAAAAATCTTGGATGGCCCATCTAGCTCAAAGGGAATGGAAATGATGCGAATTTGAAATTTCCATTTCGATATATCTTTCTTAGCAATGAAGATAGAAAAATAAATCCAATTAGACCAATTGATGCTTCATTAAGACGAGCAATTTTCATATTGAAAACTTTTTGATAACTGCAATATCTTAGAAATTAATGACATAAAAATGATTTCCATGCAACTTTTGATTGTTTCTAATATGAACAATTAATACTGCCTGATAGTAATTCAAATGCAAAGGAATCCATCTTTGCCTTCCAATTTGCTAAAATGGTTTTTTTTAAGCTTAAAACTCAAAATTTTGCATCTGAAATATATCATATTGTTAGGGTATCATATATAAAGAGTACCAAAAGATGCACATTCATCAAGTGTAATTCTTGATGAATGACTCGCGATTCACAAAAAATGAGTGACATCAGTTTATAAAATTATACTGCTAAATAATATTTGCTCAAACAATTGTGCATACGAAAAGATGCATACAGTGATACATTTTACTGCAAGAATATTGTAACCAATTTCCAAAATTGTTGCATTGGAACAGTGATTAAAAAACTCCAATTAATATGGAGGAATAATTAACCAATAATTTGCCAACAAGCCACCAAATAACTTCTAATTTATTTTAATTTAATAGATTGAAAAAAAAATCTAGTTTTAAGCTTCTTAATGAAGCAGTGGGATAAACTTCGACATTTCTTATCAGAGCCAGACGATGAAGGTTGACCCGCATCATTTAACTCTTATCTGAAATTACACTCGAATTTCCTAATTGATGAATGAGTGAGATAACTTTAATTGAATGACTATACTTAAAGAGAACTAGTTTTTT
>JAPMOQ010064735.1:50340-200951 GCA_026543055.1 Argiope trifasciata | reverse complement strand
CATTACTATCTACCAAATTATATTGGTACTAAATAAAGTAACTTTGAAATAAACGGTTTGCTCTGTCGACCGATTACACATACACATACTTTACTTCCGTTATTAGTGGAGATATAATGAAATCTGCATATTAATTTCTCAAATTAATTGCTGTTTGATGAGGACCAAAAATTATTCGAAAAATTAATTCTGGCAATTGAATACCAAAAACATTAAAATATTGTATTATTGTCAGGAATACACAATCGTTTTATTTAAAGACTTGACTTTATTTGGGAAAAAAGTAAAAAATAAATCACAAATTTCGATATTAAAAAATGAAATTTATGAATAAGAAAAAAGTTACATAAAATCGTGCGAAGGCAATAACAGAATTTCCTGAGTGAGAACACCCATTTAAAGAGAATTTCGCGTGATAATTTCGTCTTATTTCTGCTTCTGTAAGAATGTTTTTTTTTTCCTTTAGAAATTGCTCACTTAAAATACAAGGTTATTTCGTGTATTTCATACACATATTTTTTTGTATATAGATCACATATGAATCACGAATTAAAAAAAAAAGTTAGCAGAATTTTATAAACTAATTACAGTAATAAATTCAATTTATTGTGAAGGCAAATATAGCAGATTTGATTATACACATTTCAATTACACTCAGTTCTCATGACTACACTAATTATAAGCGGCATCAATCATTCTAAAAATTATTCCTTCTTATTCCTTGACAGATTTAGCGTTTGTATTACAGAAGTATTCTTTATCATTTAATAAGAAACCGCTCAAATAAATTCAGGTATCATTTTCTATATTTGAAAAAAAAAAAATCTCCAATAGCAATGAATAATTATTATAAATTACTTTCTTCACAAATTACCAGTTTCTTCCTATTATTAAAGAAGTTTCAATGACTTAAAGAAAGATTAATTTTGATATTTCGTTTCTAAGATTCTAGAATTCTAAGGATTTCGTTTCTAAGAATTTTAAAAGTAGGGTTAAGGATTATTATATGTTGTTGTTGTAATTGTGTCTATAAAGGTTCAAAGTGCAAATAAAGTCTATATTCCACCAAAAGTCTTGGTGTCGAGATCTGCCAGTTCTGGAGCCCGATGTCCATGGAGAATCTAAATGGGTGGTGCTCCAAGGAGGAAGGGAGAGCGGATAATGGCTTGACAGTTAAAACCATGTTGTGGAATTAGTTGAGATTGAGGACAGTGCTTGCAGTTGGGATAGGATTTAATACCAGTTGGTAATATCTTCATGCCCTTGAAATGTCTAGCACGTAGCCGAGCTATTGTAGAGGAGAGGTTTCTTGGGCAGTCTAGGTCAGGAATTGTTGCCTTGCTTCCTTTGCAGGGGCATCTGCACATTCGTTCCCCTCGATACCTACAGGAGCAGGAATCCACTGGAGAATGCATGTTATATTTAGTGAGTGAAGAAGGGTATTAATTTCTATCGTCAGTGCTGACTCACCGTTTCCTATAGCTTCTAGAGCTGATTTAGAGTCTGAGAAAATTACAATTTCCTCTGTCCAGTCGTCAAAGGGAGGAAAATAGAAAGAATGGGTTAGAACCTCTTTAATAGCAACTAGTTCACTAGTAAAGTTCGTAGAAATTTGGCCTACAGGTATTTTAAGCTTAACGTTTTCTAAGGAGTACACGATGTAGATGCCTGCACCTCCTCTATTACAGTCAATATCAGAGGAACCATCAGTATAGGCAATCGCGCTGTTATCTTTTGCAAGTGAACGAACTGTATCTTCACCTTTCTGTAATAAAACTTCAGCTGTTTCTTTTTTTAAAAATGGTTCCAATAGGTCTGTATTGATTATTGTACTCATAGGAGGTTTGAAGGGTAGAAGTGATTCTTGGGAAATATCCAGAGAGGTATGATCAAGATGAATATCCTCTCTGATTTCTCTGCCAAAATGCAACATTGATGATCTTCGAAGCCTTAAAATACCTGTCCAAGCTTTAAAAGCTCTGTGAGCGATGTGGTCCTTGTTGTGGCTTCTGATTTTGTTGATGGATTTTAGAGTTGCAAGTTTCCTTCTGTTTTCACGGGAACTAGCCCACTTTCACGTTAGGCCTTGATGTTATTAGTAGAGGACACTACATTAATGATAATTTTTGATGCTCTCTATTGTACTGAATCTAATGTGTCTTTAACAGGCCCAGATGGGCGAGCAATATCTAAGTACTGGCCTGATGACTGTGCAATAGGTATTTTTTAATGTCGATGATCTTGAGTCCCAGTTTGTGCTGCAGAGTTGGCGGAGAGTGTTCAATTTCTTAAGGAAAGATTCTTAAATATTCTTTCGATAACGCTATTTGCAATAAAAAAAATCTCTTGTCACGTTCCGAAAATTGATAATAAACAAAAAAAAAAAAAATAGTAGTATCATCTTCTAGGAAGATATATTAATTAATGATTACTCAGGAAAAATTAAAGTAAAAACTATTTCGGAAATTTTAGACAAATTGTAAAATTAAAATTCATTAATTTGTTGATTTTGTCCGAGAATCTGAAAGAAAAGGTTTCTTTTGAGAAACTTCGTGAGATTTTTTTTTTCTTTTTGCAATACGAAGAACTGAAATCTGCAGGGCCTTCTTTCCATGGACACAAGCGACTTTTCTTTCTGGAAATAATATTAATGCACATATAAATAAGAAAAGAAAAATTACAACTCGTGCAGCCATCTTTTGACTGTATGAAATTTTATAAAAGCATTTTCCAATAGCAAATCTTCAGAAGACCACCGACGGCTGAGGGAGGAAAAATATCTTTAAAAAAAAGTGGTTCGAGTACAAAAAGTTTTGACAGTGTCTTATAAATAAAGACTTTTAAAATATGTAAATAAAAGCACTCAAACATTTTGAAACGTTACAAAAATTCGTCGATTATTTCATCAGTTTTTAAAACTCTAGCTTGGAAATTCTAGAATTCTTACGTGTTTCGCAAGAGGCTAAATGGAGGATATAAGGTCACATCTTATTAAGATATCATATTTCATATTTAATAAATATTAAAAAAGTAATTTCTTCAAATTTTTATAAATTAAAATTTAAGGTATTTAAATTTAAAAAAATTTGACACTGACATTTAGAAAAAAAATTTTGAAACTTGTAAAGATACTCATTATTCAAAGTAAAATCCTAGGGTTAAAAATTTCTAATATTAATTAATTATTTAACCAATAAGATCACTCTTATTGCTACTTCATATTTTAAATTAAAATTGAATTGAAAAATTTTCTACCATTCTATCAATTATCAATAAAAATTTCTCTCTGACATGAAAGTAACAATATTAAACAAAATTAAAATTCTAAAACTCAGAATTTTTTTTGAAACCTCTAAAGAAGTTCAAGGTAAAAAAAACAGTCAATCATAATTTTTTATTTCTAATGTTAACCAATAATATCACTCTTATTTGTAAGGTATATTTTGAACCGAAACAGAATTTTAAAATATGGGAGAAAATCTTACATTATCGTCATAAGTATCAAAAGGAAACAAGAATTGACACTTTTCTCGACTAATAATAAAAACCATAAAGTAAAGATGTAAGCAAATATAAAAGCAGAATATTGTTTACAAAGGGTAAAAAGTTGCAAAATGAAAATTATAGTAACAATAATCTGAAAAAAGAAAAGAAAGAAAACCCTTGAACAATGCATTTGGGCCCAGTTGCGAGATGTTGCCATCTGCTAGAAAAAGTCCTCCACTTCGAAATGCAAAGATTAAAGATTCCCATAACTGTGTTCCCTAATTTGAATACATTCCGGCAGCGACGCCGGCTTTCACTTTTCGATAAGAGCAATAAATTCTAAGAAGAGTTTTATGTCGAATATTTACGAGGACGAACTTCCCAAACTTTCAACTCGGAAACATTTCTTTTCAGCGACGAAAAAGTCTCGAATAACTATTAGATATTTCGGGAGAGAAAAATCGCCATTTTTTAAAGAATTTTTTTATATACTTTTTCTTCATTTCTTTCGCTCGACTTTCCATAACTCAACAAAAAGTACGTCTTCAAGAAGAAAAGGAAAGAGATAGTAAGCGCAAAAAATATGAAGCTTTCGGAACAATACAATATTTTTCCCTCTGACGAAATATGTAATGGCTTTATATAATTAAACGGTTTCGAGATGGATAAAAATAGTCGTTATATCTAGTCAGAACCTATTGGTGGAGTACATTAAATACTTTAACGATGCAATAGATTTATAGATAGATACAAAGGACAGAAAAGAAATGTAAAGTGCAAAAAATGAGATATATATGAAAGGTGCAATTGTTTCGTTCTGAAGAAATATGTAATGGCCGAGTTTAATAGAACGGTTCCATAGAGTAATAAAAATGAACGTTCATAACAGTTCATAAATATTGTTCATATAAAACGTTCATGATAGAAGACATCAAATACTTGAGCGATGCAGTACACTCAGATTAAAGAAACAGAATGCGAGAATCGAGAGTTTTGCGCAAAACCATTTCCTCAACTAGATGAAATATGTAATTAATGTTTTTAAATGTAATATTGATCATAATATACTATAATTTATCATATATAAAACAACTGATTAAATACAAGAATGTCTCGTTTAAAGTCACTGAATAATTTATAAAGATCCGAAAAACTGAAACGTCAAGAAATTGACATAAAATATATACTATTTTACAAATGGTCTTTGTAATATGTAAAAATTTCAAAACTTTTTATCAATTCAAAAATTTAACAAAGAAATTATTCATTTTTTAAACACTTTCTTACATATGAAATGCTCAAAGAAAAAGTTTTACAATTATAAAAGTAATCTGAAATCAAGATTTTAACGAACAACCTCCCGAGTTTGAAAGAGGCATTTGTTGTATTATGTCTGTATGTCTATCAATTTAATGCTTTCAGAATTTAATGGCAGTTAATCTATTAATATCGTTAAATTTTGATTCCTAACGAATGACCCAAACAAGCAATAGATTATTCATAATTTGTTGAATACATGAATCCGTAATACTGATTGATTTTCAAGATTAAAAGGTAGAAAATAATTAAAACGAAAGATCTTCTCATAAGCAATTAATAAAAGCGAATTTTAAAACATTTATTGTTTAATTAATTCTTCAATTCTTTTAACGGATCAAATCAGTTTAAGATAGTCATCGTATTTTTTTAAAATGGAAGTGTAAAACATATAGTTCTCTAAAAAAATTAGTAAATATCTTAATGAATTATTTAATCTACAACAAAATCATATTTTTATTATAAAAAATTAATATTAATAATTTTTACCTCTTTTGCTACAAAAAAGGGAGGGGGGGCTCAAAAATTTTATCTACTAGTTTAATAAAGCAGAATCACAATTCGTCATTTTTATATAAAAAAATAACAGCAAAAAGTGAAGTATCCAATAAATCTAATAACGCTGAATTTATAAAAAATATCATCCATTCAGTTTTAGTTAAATAAATAAAAAAAGCATTAAAAGAAGTGAAAGGATGAAAAATTTGTAAATGGAAAAGCTATATAAAAATATTCGATAACTGAAGACTTTTATTCTAGTGAAACGGAAGACTCGTTTTTAAGGAAAAATGTAGTAATATGTTAAATTGTCACCTCCTGGCGCCAGCGCTTTCCCTGAATAATAGATAAGAAATGAAAGAGCGCCAACAGAGTTGAAAGAACAACTCACGGAGAGATTTTGTTATGGAGAAACTCGATTATGAATACAGCGACAAAAAATCGTTTGCAGCAGTTTTTTCATAAACATTCTTGCATATAAACGCATATAAAGAGTAGGAAAGGGAAAAAAATATTATTAATAATTAAAGATTCTGCCGAGTGTAAAAAAATTATTAAATGAATGTCCAACGCAGAGATGATAGATTTTTTTTTAATAAGTAAGGGCTGCTTATGAGTTAGAGAATAAGTGTGTTTTGGCATCCAGACGAAATACACATTTTAGAAATGTAAAAGTTTCGATAAACTAAATTTAATTGAAAGATAAATTGAAGAAAAAAATTATAAACACTTTTTATCTGATGCTTAGTAGAGGATTTTATAATGATATGAAATCCATCTATAAGTTGATCAATCTTTTATTGCAAATTAAATGTAAGCCCACAATATAAATGGTACTAATTTATTCTTAGCAACAAACTGATGAGTTAAATTTTCTTTATAAAAGTTATATAACGTCATAAAACATTTTATTAAGGGAAAGTTAAAAGAGAATTTATATTTTCAAAATACACTTAGAGCATTCTAATTGATTAATTATGTTTGTAGACTAACGAATATCATTCTTGAGTTGAGGTTAGAGAATCTGATTAAGTGATGTTTTGAGATACATCTTTAAGTCAAAGAGGAGGGCAGATCATTTTTGGTGACACATCTGGGCCTTATGAGTTTTCATCATTACAAATAATAAAGATGAACATGTGTATACTGCGCTCTACAGACTTGACCATTTGGCATTTAGCAGTCAAATTCAGCACATATATATTCTGAAAGGTAAAAAAAAAGTCTCGAAGCAGTTTTTAATAAATTTTAATTATAAATTTATTTAAAAAGAAAGTTGAAATTTGAGAATTTTCCACTATAACACAAAAATATCACAGCGAAAAAATTATCTTAATTTTTAGAAATAAAGAAAAAAAACTTTTTTTGCTTAATTTTTAGCAACAAATTGCAATGTTAAGTAGAACTCAAAACCGAAGCAGTTTTTAATAAATTTTAATTATAAATTTATTTAAAAAGAAAGTTGAAATTTGAGAATTTTCCACTATAACACAAAAATGTCACAGCGAAAAAATTATCTTAATTTTTAGATGTAAAAAAAAAAAACTTTTTTTGCTTAATTTTCAGCAACAAATTGCAATGTTAAGTAGAACTCGAAACCGTTTTCATTATTTCATCAAATATCTTGATAACTAACATGATTTTCTCCCATTGTTGAAAACCAAGAAAATATTATATTTAATATCTTGGAAGTTTAAAAGACAGATAAAAAAACAGAAAATTACAATATACAACAACGTTAAAACAGAAATGAACTGGACAGTTCATTGTTTAATTGCATTATGATGTTTCCAATTAGAATTCATGTATACAATGAATAGAAAATACGCAAAAATGTTAAACAGCATGGTTTTAATGTAATGACAATTTGACGGAATCAAAGAAATGAAATTTTATCTAAACGATTGAACTGAAATGAAATTTAACCAGAAGTCCCGACAACTCTGTCGCCAAAGTTGGTTAGTATTTGTGCTTGTGTTTATCTCCATGTAATGACTTTCCATAAATCAGATCTTTTTACTTGCAGCTTCCAAATATGGAACATGTATACCTTGGAGAGTGAGAATATACTTTAAATATAATTAATAATTCTTTATTTCAGTTGTTTAATAAACGCTTAGTTATCATGATCCTTTAATTCGAGTTTAATATGAGCATTAACTTAATCTTGCTTAATGTCATCTGTTGAAAAAAACATATTGACAATTCATATAAAAACTATAGGATATTAACAAAAATTTTGTTCTTATTTTTGGACAGAATGGGGAAAAAATATTAAAATTCTGCAATTAGTATATACGGATTTAAAAATATTTAGCATGCATTTATAGGCGGATAATGTATTTTAAGAAACAAAAATTATCTTTCCTCATAATAAGCTACATAACAGTACAATAATTTTACAACAGCACACCCTGTTCTTCATAGAACTATAAAGCTCTGTTGCGAACGAAATCCTGCAAACGAAGTGATACAGGTGTTTTCTATATAATGTAAGTGAAAAAATAATCCTTAACTACATAATAATAATTATTAAGTAATCGAATTTTTATCATTGCCAACATTAATTTACATATAGATTTTTTTTCTGAATTTGTCTTTTTGTTGAATGTGCTTATGATTATACTGTCTGCTTACTCATTTGTTACTACCAATACAATACCAAACATCTGCTTACTCTTTTGTTACTTCCCATATAATACCAAACATTTATTGTCAAGGATCCAACAATTTTATAATGGTGTTCTTCCTTGAGTGGGGTAAAATTCTTAAGCATGCACACTTGCTTTCCATTCTGCCTTATTGCAATTCACTATATTTCTTTGTAAATTAAAATTCATGAAATTAAACTATGTTTAATGAACCAAAAATCATTCAAAATAAGGTATTTGATTAGTTTTCCACAGGTAAATGCCAAGAATTGAATTTTTTGAATAGATTAAAAAAAACAAGCTAGGGAATTACGTGACTGGTTTTGTGTTTCATTCCAGGGATTCTATTTCACCTCGACGGTGGTCCAAAAAGTGCGAAAAGGTAGCCAACGCAAGGACTACAATTTTCTCGAGGCAGACCCAAGTTAATTAGCACGTTTCGGAAGGCAAAGCTTCGTGATTAATGCATCGACTCGCGCCACTCAAAAAACATCGATACTTTTTCATTAAAAATTTTAATAAGAAATACCCATCCATCAACCGAATGTCAGGTGTACGTGGTGTTAAAAACAAGAGCCATGAAAAATGATGCCTAACAAGTTTAGACGCAAAAAAATTCCATAACCAGCACGAAAACTATCGACCCATTCATTAAAACCTAATAACGTTCCTCATAGTGAACAGAGAAGGAAAAAAAAATAGAATAATAATCCTTACTCTCTTGAAGAGGTTGGTAGGCATAGCGCTGCAGCTTCCGGCCATTTAAATGTATATCCAATGGCTCGGATCATTAATTTAGAAATATGATTTATCTTAAATCCAGTAATTTAATTACATCGGAGCGGGCAGATTGAACATCCTGTAGTTTTAATCAAACTGGAATTAATCACCTTGATGAATCGGTGCGCGCCCTAACCAATCACTCGGCCGAAATGGTTAGGAAGAGGAATCGTATTTTCGCTCCGATAATCCGGCCGAGATCTTCAAGGGGTTAATTAGGGGAATTTGGAAACCCCTTCGCAGATATCTTCGGATTACACGGATGGAAAGCGGGGTATGGTAGTTATGGCAATACAACGCAGCAGGCATAACCCATTATGAAATAGACTTGATGACAATACAATTTCGGCTAATGATTGTGAAGCGAAGAAATAGAATCAATAAATACAATAATAGAAAAATACAACCAAATGCCATAAGGAGTGTTACAGAATACGAGGTTTAGATTAGGACTGGATTTCATTTTTATTTTCTCGTATATGTAGAACAAACTTAGTAATCAGCAAAAAAATTCGATTTCGAAATTTTGACCAATTTCTACGTTTTATATATCCCTGGGTTTCCAAAAATGTCCGTCTGCCAGGGGCAAAGGCAGGTCAAAAATGCTTTCATAGAGTCGGATGAAATTTGGTATACATCCGTTTTAAAGACATCTGCAATTTGATCTTTACATAAAATTTGCAGTGTGTTAAAAATTTTGTGCAAAATCTGCAGTCCATCTTCCGAATATAAGTTAATTCAATATCTACAAAATGAAGAGAGCTAGACAGATAAGATTATGTATACAAATTGAACAACTATAGCATATACACCTATCAAATTGAGCCAAATCCAAAGATGAGTTGATTGTCTGTGGTCTGTATTTTCAGTAACATGTGAATATGATTATTCAAAAATGTAATGATTTAAATATATCAGATCTGGGATTGAATTTTGTAACTACATGTGCAATTTTGTGTCAAATTTTTGTTTCAATATGCTCCAAATAAAACGTGTCTAAAGCTCAAATTCAACTATTAGATATTATTAACGGATTTCAGGGATTAATCACCAAAAACACTTGTTGAGAATGACACGATAGATTCTGTAAAAATGATAAATTCACGCCAAAAGTTAATATTTCCTAACTATTGTACACCAATCTAATATAAGACGTTTGGTTGCGACAAATTTATTAAGGAGTTTTTTTTTAGTTTCAGTTATATTAACGTCCCGTTTAAAGCAACACGAGGGCTATTTTGGGACGGACCTTGTAATTTTGAACCAAAATCGATGACGAGGACGACACCTGAACTGGCACTCCCCTCTCCACACCACGCCACACCAGCGGGAGGACGTTTGGCCTGACAGATTTAACGTGCAAGAGACCCCCTCACACGACGGTTCTTCGGTGGAATCGAGTTTGAACCTGAAACCCTCCGGTTCCGAAGCCGAGACCTTACCACCAGGCCACCGCGGCCCTCAGATTTATTAAAGAGTATGCAAAGGAGAATTGAGGAGAACATTGCAGTTGGTTGCAGTAAAAACTGGCAATGGTATATAGTATAGTTAATAATATATAAAAAAAACCGAAATGGCAGTATTGTTTCTCATGCCTTCACTAACGCTTCCATCATACCATACATAACTTAAAGTATATAATACGTAGATATTATTCTGTAATCCAACAGAGCCCTCACTGTTGCAATGACGAATGGTTTTTTTTTAAAGTTGAGCCAATATTTAAAATACAAGGATATGTGACTTTAGAATAGCACAGACCTATCACAGTTTTGACAATACGAATACTAGGGTTGGACTTCATTTTGAATCGGGAACTAGGTATATTCATTTTGTCTCAAGTGTCATCGTGAACATTTCCATTATTTCGTATAGAAGTTCAAGGTATATTAATTTTCTTTCGAGTGTCATCACGAATGTTTCTATCATTTCGTATAGACGTTGAAGATATATTCATTTTGTTTCGAGTCTCATCACGAACGTTTTCTCATTCTTCATAGAAGTTCAAGGTATATTCATATTCTCTCGAGTGTCATCATGAACATTTCCGTTATTTCATATAAAACTTTAAGGTACATCCATAGCCAGATATTGCTCAAGAATTTAACTAATTGTGATACTGTATATTTTTAGGTTTGGGTTGAATATAAATAAAAATTTAGCCTACACGATTTTCAACAAATACTTAATGTTTTCAGATTAAAATAACACAATTTAAAAACATTGACTGCATTAAAATTTAAAAAAAAATGAAATGTACGATCTCAATTTAAATCAGTTTGAAAGAATCACGAGACTTTGCATATAATATCAATTTTTCTAGCTGGCAAACAAAGTTTGGAAGTCCAACCAATTTTGAGATGAAAAATACCCATCGTTTTTTAAATATCAATACGTGTGTAATCTGGTAATCACGTGATTGTTTCGAACCAATTTAAACTGGTTAATAAATTAATTAAGACAATTCGTAAGAATTCAGATATTGTGTGGTTTGGAAATCAACTTGTAACTTTAGTTGGCAATAAATCACCAAATGCTTTCTTAATTATTTTCTAATAACCTTATTTTAATTAGTTGAAATTATCATTGAATCAACAATCTTATCGAATGAACAAACAATATTAAAACTTTTTTGGTTTATTTTTAAAAAACCGTTGCGCGAGTTAGGTAATAGCACTGTGACTGCCAAGGGAAATATTACAACAGGAGACTATGTATAATTCAAAAGCTATACAGTGAAAGCCGATTCCAAATTAAACTACATTAGCAGACGATAGATATTTCAAAAGCTATGCTGTGAAAGCCGACTCTAAAATAAAAAAAGGGATAAATCGATAATTTATTGATAACGCATTGTGATGCTTCAACAATTTGTTGTCTTCACATTTTGAGTCTCCGAAAGCCTCAAGTGAAAACAACATGTTCTCGCATGATAAAAAAAAAGAATTATTGAAGGATGCAGAATGTACTATTTAAAAACAGAAAATTATAATAAACAAATTAAAGCATTAATAATAGAAGAATTGATTAGATGAATACTTTAATAATTACAAATTTCAGATACAGGCTATCATATTATCATTATCAGCCTTTTTACAAAGTATTACATTGGGCATTTTTAAAAAGTTAAAAATATAAAAAAAACGAAAAAGTAATAGCAATAAATTAAGTGCCTTCATTTGATCTTAGAGTTTCCTATTCATAATTAATTCAAAGGAAAATTCCAAGTAATGTCATTTTAAAGAAGATTATATTATTGATCTTTGCCAATTTAGTCAAAGCTAATAGCAATATCTTTAACGAACTTTTTTCGAAGAACTAAAATATTCTTTATGAAATATAAAAGTCTGTAAAATACTGCCATCATAATTAAAGGAAACTCATATTAATATCCATCATATCAATCATTTTTATCAGATGATATATCTTAAAAATTTTAATTAGATCCATTACAGCGTAAAACTTTCGCGACTGGAATTTTAAGCTCTAATTAATGAGTTAAAAAATTGTTTAGTTAAATATATAAGAAATAAATTTCATGCATTGCAGCATAATAATTGGCGTTAAGATTTGTCCATTATTCTTAGAAATAAAATCTAGCATTTTAAAATATTTATCTACTATCTAAAATAGGCATGATGATTTCAGCATTATTGAGATGAATAAAACGGCTTTAAATAATTTGGTGTAACTGAAAAGGCAATTTTCTGAATTAAAAATGCCTTTTTATTGACATTTTCCATTGTTATTACTGACATACTCCAAAATATATTCCTGAAAAAACTTTTTAATTAATTGAAAATTATTAAAATTTAGAAACAATACTCTTGGGTGACTGATCCTCATTACAGCTTCAATATCTGTTTCTGTCAAATATCGTAGATCTGGATACAACAGTCAACATTGAAAGAAAAATATTCGTTTTTCGTTGTTATTGAATTCAAATGTTACTTTTTCGTTTAATCCTTCCAAACATCATCATGTGTATCAATGAAATATTTATTATTTTGGTAACACAATGATATGGCTGAATTGCTATCAAATAAAACAATTTCAGTAATGCTTTCAAATGTGCTTTCACATGGAACTACCACGCTAACAGCTATTTTTATTGAAAGAAGTGTCTTTTATCCCTTACTTCTACTAAGGAAGACAAAAACGAACAATCTTCAAGAGACACTCAAATTTAAGGAGCCAGGCGAAATGAACACCAGTATAGTGAGATTTAGTTACCATACTAAAGTAACTAGCCATAGTGTGATTTCGAACATTGAGATATCCATAGTGTGGCATATGGATATCTCAATGTTTGTTTTTTTTAAATATTAGATAGGTCTCACATGTTATGGAAATCGTCCAGAAGTAACAGAGTGACGGAAGATGTCATCATGGGAAATGGAAAACCACAAGAAACACAGGTTGCAAAAAGACATCCGAGATTAATAGAAACGACAACTTTCGCAAAAACTAATATTACAAACGCAAACAGTATATTGAAAATTAAATCACAACGTGCAGCCTCAACAATTCACATTATGATAAACCCATCAAAGAAAGAATTCATCCTCTTGCAAACACTTATCTTTTTTTTTAATTTCCCAAATTTATGGAATTAATAATTTTTTTAATATCCCAATATATTTTTAATATCCATAATATTTTTTAATAATTAATTTTTTTAAATATCCCAAATATATGGATATGGAATTTTTCGAAAGAATCTCGAGATCTCGGTTTCTGATAGAGCCAAAATCCTAGTATTTTCCAGAACATAATTTTTGTTGTTAAATCACCGTTTATCGACAAGGTTAGGAACCTGTCATCCATCATAATCCTCTGTAAATTTCCCTTTCCACCTGTGACATGAATTTGCCAGGAAATCTGTATTACAGATTCATAAAAATATTCATACTTTCTGTAATCTCCAGTTAATCAACTATAAATTATACCATTTTAATTCATTGATTATCGAATTTTGACCTGAAATTTATAATTACTATCTCTGTTATTATGTCAGATTTTACGCTAATGTAATTTGTCCTTTTATTTGACTACTAGCTATTTGTATGATTACTGATTTACTGATCTTAACAATTGGAATTTCATTGTAATCTACTGTTTTTGACATTTATTTCAATTGAACATTTATCGTTAGAACAATTACACATAACATTAATCTAAATAAAACATTTACTCATGACATTTCTCTTAACAGAGCATGTATTCATAGCATGTATCTAAAAAAAGGAACATTTACTCATGACAATTATCTTAATGAACATTTATTCATGAAGTTATGTTAATACGGCATTTATACATAGCATTTACTTTAATAGAATATTTATTCATAAAATTTATTTCAACGGAGCATTGATCTCAATAAGGCATTTACTCGTGACATTTATCTCAAGCTGAGATAAAGAACGCTATAAAGCATTGCATTCTCCATTGTACAAGAACTTATTTAATGCTCTGAATAATTGAAAAATTGTTGAGCTTGTGGCTTCCTGTGCAATTTGGGTAAAACAATCGCAACAATTTGTACGAAAAATACACTATCGGAGAATTACCACTGTACCATTTTTATGAATTATTCTAAGATTCAATTAGTGCTAATATGCTTCTTTGAACTTTTCTTAAAAAGTTGCAGCGAGTTTTTCAAAAATATTGTACCCGATATTCACATAATCAGGAAGAAGGTCAACGCAGTTCTGGCATTTTCTGGATGATTGACTCGGCCAGGGTTGGAAGAAGATAACAATAAGAAACAATCTCCCGACAAAACAACAAAAGGAAGGCCTTTCGGAACAAGTGAGTGATAAAACCTTGTTACGGGCAGGCTCCTTTTTTTATGGACAAAGAGAAAAGAGAAAAATAAGCGAAGGAAAAGCAAGTTATAGCTCCAGCGTTGATCCCTGTAATGGTTCTTTCTCTGAAAAAAACATTTTGGTCTATAAAAAATAACGACAAAAGTAAAATTCATCTTCTCCAGCCAGAAGAAACTGGGTCCCTTGTTATGTGCGCTTAAAAATACGACGAAATAAACATGCTGGAAAACATACTCTATTCTTCTGCAAAAAGCAAAGACGGAAGGAAAGGAGAAAAAAAAAGGATTAACTTTGGGAAACTTGATTTTTAAAGAAATCAGAGAACTGAGCAGCCAGTAAGCTAACGAAGACACAAGGTATGTTATATATCTTCGTATACATATCTGTATACTTAGTTGGACCCACCACTAGCTTAGTTCGGAAAGAAACCTGGGAAGCATTTGTTATCTCCAGTTGGCAACAGGATGAGGGAGTCGTAAAGAAAAAAAGTATGTGACAACCGGCAGACACCAGCTTGATTTACAAGGGGAACATTCAGCTTCCCAGGCGAGGAGTGTGGATCTTCTAATAAGATAATATTTAAAAAGATATTTATTGCCTGTTTTTGTCCTGTTTCACATACACGAAAGCTTCCGTTATTATTACAAAAATCTTATCTTAATAAAGCAAGATTATTTTTCCGATGGTATTTACTTTTCAGTTTAACAGAAACAGTACAATGTTAAGAATACTGGGGGCGGGATATACATTAAAAGGTTTTAGTTGTATTTGTTAGCGTTCCTTTAAAAATAGATAAAGCATACGTTAAAATAATCGATGGAGGCTCTCTAGTTGAGAAATTTATTCCGTATGAATTGAATTGTTCTCTGAAGTAATACCTGCATACTAAATGCGCGGTAATAATTTTTTAAACCAACAGCACTTTTTAAAATAAGAAAAACAGCGTAACATCATTAGTGAAGACAACTTACAATTATATAGTATACATAGTTGCATAATTATAACAGACTTAAACAACTTATTTTGGATATTTAAGGGTTGCAAAGGTTGTTTAGAATTTTGAAAAATATTTTTAGGCTTATGGAGGTTATCAGAATAAAAAAAATTTGATTTTCATTAATAGCTTGTCAAGTACATTTTTATCACTGAAAATTTTAATGTGCTTTTATTAATATTTAGATCTGTATTGATCAAAAAAATGGTTAAAAAATATTTAGTAATTGAAGGATGCTCATTTGAGTATTAATAAAACTGCATAACAAATATTTACTGCGAAGTTAAAAGAACACATTTTTGAGAGAGCTGGATTACTGAAAATCTTCTACGGCTTTTTCAAATTAAAAAAAAAAACATCCCAAAGCATGATGTTTTATCAGGGAAAAAAGTGTGAAACTTTGTGGTTCCTTGAAATATATTAAAAGGCAAAAGATGAGGTTAGAGAACACAACTAATGTTAAAAAAATTACTCGATTCTTTAGGGATTCGCTACTTCACAGATGTCTTACGACTATAAACGATGTAGTCAAATTTATTTGCTATCAATTACTTTCAGATATTAATATGATAACTTTTTTAAACTCAAGCCAGTCGACTCGATCACTAAAAGCTAAAACAAAACTATTTGGCTTGTCCTACCAGTACATCATTGGTATAAGAGTCATCGTCCAAGGATCTTTCTCACTTTTGATAGTAGTAGGCAGGCTCCAACTACTCTTACAAAGCTTTCTCAGTGGGAGCATTTGAATTATTTGTATGGTTCTAAGCGCTTTGAAGGCTGCCTTTAGTGTTTTATGTAAGCTTCAACTAATCACATCCTAATTTGTTTATGCCTCCCCAGGCAGTATCTAATTGACAATCTATTATCAGTACTAGACTTCTTCTGGATGCACAATTTCATAGATATGCTTGGGGATGTACAATAATAACACTTACTGGTCAAGCAGAAAAGAAGTATTAATATCAAGCGCCATCCTCGACTGCTAATAATTCTTCGCCATTACACCAGTTCCAGAAATGATTTTGCGTCTGACCGTGTCATCGAAATAGATCAAATTATGACGATAATCTGATTGGTTAAACAAATTAAACGAAGTTTAAGATTTGCGATATTCGTTTTTTAAATTTTAATCGGTCACTACACTCACACTTAAAAACAATACACTCATTGATATTCAAGTATAGTCTAATACAGTACACTCCCGAGTACCCAGTTCGCGACTGTCCAGCTTCCACATAATTATGACCTAGTTTTCTTTTATCGGAATTAAATGATGAAGGAAAAGTGTCAACTAAGTCATCTATTGAAAATTTTTTCAAAACCTAAAAATTATAAGTTTTGACTCTGACCTTTGGGTTACCTTTTTATACCTGTGTAGCCATTTATCTGGGGAGTATAAAATCAGTTTGAGCCAATTTTCCTAAGAATTGGGCCTACGAATTACATTAATGTTTCCTGTATCAAAGTCGGAAATTACAAAATTTATGTTAAAATGGGAACTGTTAATATCCGTTAACCTACTTTTCTATAACAAATTCTTGAAACATTCAGAGCAGTATTTGAGCATATATAAACTACCAGAACATAGATCTCTGCTATAACTCGGCACATTACCGGCAACAGCTTCTATGACTCACCGGGCCGCAACTATGTTCACATTCAGCTAAATGGAGGGATAAGTAACCATAAGGAGTGAAAAAATAAGTATTTTAACCGTGAGTTTTAGATAAAAATTTTATCTTCTGGTATTAACGGGCAAAGAAATAAATTCATAAAACTTCGCCCTATTCGGCGCCTTTGTTATCCGGCCAGTTCTTCCGTCACATTAGGCAGGATACTCGGAAATGTATTGTATTTAATAAATCCAATCTTAAATATTCATGTTTGGTCCGGACTTTTCGGTTCCATCTTTAAACAGAAATTTTCTATATGAGTCAGATTTGTCAAAAGGCTAATCTCCAATTCCATTCATTCAGTTAAGATGATAAAAAATGATATACATTCTAATCCTTCCTTCCAAACATGTAATCATTTCCATCAGCGAATAAAAACTGCAACGATTAATATTGAATAAGTGGTTCGTGAAGGTATTTTTTTGCATTACTGAGAAGTTGGGAGACCCCAAGAATTTTCATGTTCTTCCATGCGTAAGAAAATACGAAGGAAAGGGGTAAAAAAATAAAAACTTCGTCTTCAGAAAAGTAAGAAGCGCCCATAAAGAAAGGGAGAGTTCGCAAAATAACGAGCGGTCGCGATTCTGGTCACCCGAGTGAATATTTATACGACCACAAGAATAAAAAAAAAACCATCGAGAGATAAAATAAAAATAAAAAAACAAGAAATCTTTGCTGAACAGAGGGCAGAACAGGAGAAAAAAAAAGAAAGAAAAAGCAGAGCAGAAGAAAACACTGCTCGTAAGAATAACGGTTATGCGTGTGGAAATATTATTTTCTAAGAGATTATCATAAAACTAGGCAAAGAATGATTTCCCTCAAGAAAGAAAAGGTCGTCAGAATTTATGCACAGGGTACGAAGGAAAATTTCCCGATGAAATAAGGATAGGATCAGGATCGGAAGGTGATTACAGAAAACGGAAAAACCCATCCATCTTGCCGGAAGACTCGAAAGGATCAGGCTGAACTATTACGTTCTTCACCGAGTTTCTTCGTTCCCTAAGAGCTGATTGCATTTTTTTTCCAAGATTTTTCTTTCTCCATTTTTCCTTTGATTTACTTTTTCCATTACGCAACTCTATGCGCATTCGTTTCTATTTCAGATTCTAAGTTTTCATATAATTCATGTGGAGGTGAATGAGATTACTCGTTTGCACTTTTTGAACATGAAATATATATGACTCGCGAAGCGAATACCATGAAGATACTTTCTCCATTCAGAAGAAGGAAATATCAGATACTCAAGAATTTAACTAATGACAATAAATTTTAAACTGGGTAGTATTCATTTAATTTGGACAATATATATTTGTAGCGGTAACATAATTCTACTACCTTTCTTTTGATACAACAAATGGCGTTCCTTTTTTAATATCAAAGTATGTTTCCCGTGATCTTTCTTGTGTGTGGGAGGTCGTTATTAAATTGCTTTCTAAGTGAGTGTCGCTTTTTTTTCGCGCTCTTGTTCGTTCCTGAAGTGGGCCTTCAAGGGAAAAGACTCTTTATAACTTCATTATGAGGTGAATGAAAATAATAAACGAATTTGAGAAACAGTTAATCAATTATTTTCCAAGTTTCACTTTTCACGAGATAACACTAACACGAAAATACACGACACTCACTTAGAATACAATCTAATAATATATACGAAGAAGGATAATGAGAAATATACTTTGATGCCAAGCTGACGCCATCTTCTGTATCAAAGGAGAAGATAGTAGAGTTATGTAACCATTACATATTGCAATTTTAGAAAGTGAAAAGCGTTTTATTTTATCTCATTTGCGATGACTATCGTCTCATAAACCTTTGTGCCAACGTAGCGGCATTTATACTAGCGGTTTAAGCTGTATTTTGTGAGAAACTGCCCGCGAAACTCAAATATTTGTCATAAATTACTTACATTTCTTGTTTTTTATTATCTGTTTAGTGCTGTCCTCAATATCTAAAGTTTTTAATATTTTCTATTATGAGAAATTATTCATATTAATCATAGCTCCTAAAAGCTTTGGATCGTAAGCATTTCGTATCAAAGAAAACACATATGTAGCACAGTTATGTACAGCTTATAAAAATCGATGATTAAAAAGAAATATATTTCTGGAATGATTAACGTAAATCGTATTTCAAATTAAAATAAAGCTAAACTACATCATGTCGACATATTTTTATTCCAATACAAGCAACTGATGTTTCCAATTTTAAAAGGACAAACTTGCGAAAACAAAGATAATAATAAAGCTGCAACATATACATATATTGATATCCTTTACTAAAGGAAAGATGTTATCCAATAACTCTAGGTTAAAATGGTTATCTTGAAATGTCATCCGTATATCCATTATTTTGTTTTTCAGGTATGTAGTTGCCAAATTTCAATATTTTTGACAGATAAAAAAGTGATCAATTTAAGCAAAATAAAATTCGACTTTTAAATTATTTTTCAGGCAAATGGGAATTATTCCGGAATTAATAAAACACGAATTCATTATGATTTTTTTAAAGAAAAATGTGCAATTTTAGCATATTTTGAAACATATTTTAAGAGCTGTAAGCACAGTACGTGAATGTTTATCAAAACATTAACCAATATTTTTTATTGTTACATCAACATTTATACCGACAAAATACAATGAATAAAATTTCTCTAATTATCATAATGCCGGAACATCAGGTTAATTTAAATCGTAAAACTGATATGGAACTAGGCATATTTGCATATGTGACAAATAACGATTACAGTTGCAAGAAAAGAATTTTAATAAAAATAATATTTACAAAAAAAAGTTATGTGTAAATTATCGTTTGCGTTTATTCCAGAAATCCCTCAGATGAATTATTTAATTCAAATGGCATACACGTCATTTATAAAACAACCAAAGTATAAAGAATATATTTTTATAAGTATTCAGCCTACTGTATGCGTTTAAGTAGGGGCAGCTAATGCAATATTTTTCAGTATGTAATTACTAATTGATCTAATTTTCTATTTAATTTTGCATTTAAATCCATCAATAATTTAATGCATATTTTTTTTTACAATTTTCCAACTTCAGTGAAAACACAGGAAAAACAAATAAACAGGCAATATTTCGAACATTTCACTCAACATTTCAAAAAAAAAAAAAAAAAATCCAAAGATTCACTGAAATACAGCATAGCACGGCGAAAGTTTTGGGGAGAAGAAATTAAAAGAAAAATTCTATTGGTATATATATTGAGAATTATTCTTAGTATTAGAATCTCTGAGAATTATTTTTAATGTTTAGAATCTTAAGAGATTTATTCTTAACGTTAGAAAAAAAAATAACGCTAGATTATAATAAGGTTAGAATATAATAACGCCAGAATATAATAGCACTACAATATAATAACTTCAAAAATTTTAGAGAATTATTCTTAACATTAGAATACAATAACGTTAAAATCTTAGAGAATTATTCTTTATGTTAGAATATAATAAATTTATATATTAACTATTCTTTATGTTAGAGTCTTAGAGAATTGTTCTTCACGAATTCTTAAATGAGAATATGAGAATTAGTACTGAACGTTAAAAAAATTCGAGATCAAAGCATTAATTATTTTGAATGTAGGCATATTTACCCTTTTAGCATGCAAGGCAAACCAGAAACTACAAGTCTCCTGAAAAGCCATATGCTGTATTTTCAACAAGGAAATCTCCCAACATTCTATAACAAACTTTGTAGGAAAAGAAACTCTTTCGTCCGTAGCTATTTATCAAGTATGTAGATCTATGCATAGATATGCATTATACGATTTCCAAGTAAAATAAAAATGGAAAATTTAAAGGGGGGGTTAGGGAAGGTTTTTTTTTCCTTTTGACGCATGAGTGCAATTGGGAAACTTTTTCAATAACTGTTCAGATAAATTCTGAAGACAGTGGATGAACGAAGTAACTCTCCATTTATGTTCGAAAGGGGTGCTATTAAAATATCATTTCATACCCAAAACCCCCACGTCACAATCAAAAGCTAATTATGGACAGTCAGTCCCCTTTAATCAAACATCGGGAAGAGAGGGAGGACGAAAAAAACAAATAAAAACTGATCAGAAATACGAGAGGAGAAATCTTTGCGGCTGGAAAAGAAGAGAAAAAAAATTCCGGCATTTTGTAGAATCGCATGAATATTTCATGAAGAGCCGATTTCTTATAAAAGGCGATTTTCTTCCCTTTCTAGGGAAGGGGTGGAGGGTGGATGTTTTGTGGAAGAACGACAGATGGTCCCTTACAATCGGAGGATCATGTATTCGCTGAAAGGGTTGGCAACGGTAAGTAAAAATAGAAAAGGCGGCGGTGGAAAGGGCGCCAAATTTGTCGCCAGGAATTTCTCATTTGTGCTCATTTCAGTCCATGTATAATGTGTCATATACCTAATGTGGCATGTAAAAATGTGTTTAAGGTTCAATTTTATTTAACATTCCAATTTTAACCGTTTCTGGAGTCTATTTGAAAAATATTATATTAGATCTAAATTAATCTTCAATAAATTATTAGTGGATGAGTTTTTTTTTTTAAAAAGACAGAAGGATGAAAACTATAATTAAAAATAATTGTACCTCAAAGAAAAGAAGAATTTTTTTTTATTTACAATGGGCAACAGCTGAAAAAATAGAGAATGAAATAACTATACATTGTAATTACATTGATAAACTTATAGTAATTACATTGACAAACATTTGTCAACTTTCGTTTCTTTTCAAAACAGCTGTTATATGATTCTGTAATACAAAACAAGTTATTCGAAAAATACAGATGTAATTTTTAAAACGAATGATAAAATCAGCCACTAACAAGCAACACCATTTATAGCAATTTTCCAAATTTTACATAGAACAAGTTTTTTTTATTTTTTACAATCAATAACGAATATATATCATTTTTTTCACATTTGATTATAAAATACGACCCGATGTTCATGCTAAATGGGACAAAAAAATCAGAAATATTCGTTATTTACTGAGAAAAATTCAGTTTTCTCCCCCAGTAAAACTTAGAAAACTGAGCGAGGTGCTGCTGCTTGTTAAACGACGAAATAACCGATTGAATCTACTCGCTGAATCATTTTTATAACCATTTTTTAGCAGTTATTAGTTTTCAACGAACGGGTCTTCATCTTTTTTTAAAAAAAGCTCTGAACTCACTTTTTTTTCAGACTTAAAATTCCTTTAATATAAGATTTCGACATTCATTTTTTTGTTCAATTTTATTCGAAACCCTATTGAATCGCAACATTTCGAAATGACAAATAAGGTGAAATTTTTAATATCAGAAAATTCTTTTAATAATGCTTTGTAAGGGAGAAATGCTAGCTTGATATTTGTAATAAAATTGTGCACAAAATATCAATTATAATAAAAAATTTCAATTACAATTTATTCTTATGGCTTCTTATTCTTATGCGAGTATGAAACGAAAGTATATTGGAGAATCATATTTGAACAACTTTCAGAATGTCAGAGATCCAAAATGCAAAGAAATTCAGCTTAGTAATTAGGGTAAAATATTTAAACTCCCAGTAAAATTTCACTATAATAATCGGCGGTATTGTTTTCCTGTGAATTCTACTACATGGCGCATGTTCTGTGCTTTTAACTTTTTCATATAGTCAAATGAAACAATAATTTAATAAATTCTCTGGTGGATTCAAAAATTTAATTCAGATATATAATTTTTCTGTTCAACATTACAAGTTAAATTTATCTATCTAGCAGCGTTTCAGGATTATCGTTCTTACATACCTAACTAACATGCAGATTGAAATAGATGGTTTATCACTAGACAAAGATATATTACGACGGTTTTGTTGGAGTTCTGAGCCAATGCTATCTATTACACACATATATTGAAATTTATTATATATATATATATATATATAGTGTGTGTGTTGTAAAGGTTCTTTGATATAGTTCGAAAAAATATTTTGAGTCGAGAATGCTAAGAACAAGCTGTGCATTTTGTTTGGATCGATTTTCCAAATCTATGACAAAAACAATTGGTCACTACAGGGGAAAAAATCTTTGAACAATAAATGCCTGTTCCATGGTGTAATCCTTAGGGAAGACCTTAATTTTTAAATATATGTTCATAAGTATGTACTGATAAGTAAAACAAGAGAATCGTCTAAAGTATAGAATAAGAATTATTAATTACTTATAACACTTTTTAGGTGTAAGAATGTTAGAAAATGTGACCAAAAGGGTGCTCGTTTTATGCATTTTGTTCTTAGAATTATTATGTTGAAAAATCTTTTCGTACTAAATAAATAACAAACTACAATTTTATGTCTAATTTTTCCCTCTGTGTCTTCTTCTCTTTATGAGATAGAGATGTTAACTCCATTATTTGAGGCCAGATGGAACTAGAACCGATCTAGTAATGTATTCTTACTTTCCAACATACCCACACACCATGTTTGTGGTAATAGTGCTCAGCATTCTAAAGCCAATTTGTGGTAGAAGAACCTCAGTTGACACCCTATATGTATAGTTTAAATAAGACTATCAATCTTTTAATAAATCATTTGATGCAGATCTACAATTCTAGTAGTAAAACTATAAATCGGTTTCCATTCATCTGATTAATTCAGTTTAGGAGTTACTGCGTTCACAAGCAGGTGATGGACAGACAAAATTCACATGCATTTCCTCCAAAATATAATGGAAATTTGCAATTTTGACATAGGGATTAGGGTTTATACAAAACCCGACTTTTTGCAAAGCCGATTTTCGAATTCCATATTTCCAAAAATTAAGTTTCAGCCGGTTTTCGAATTTTTGTCAAAAAACAGAATAGGGAAAAATATTTTATTTATATAAAAAAAACAAAAAAAAAATGCCAAAGTCAAATTATTAAAAAAGAATTAAGGGTAGCATATTAACTATAAAAATAACAAAAACTCAAACAAATATTTCAAATAATATTTATATTATTTTCACTTACTTTAATTTCTCTTAAGAAAATAGGATTTAAAAAAAATATAAAATATCCACTGAACGCTGACTAAACATTATTTTGGACTCAATACTACCTGAAATAAAAAAAATACGAGTTTACAGGCTACTGAGGTTGCTTTTATACTTTTCATATCAAATAACAAATCTTTGTTCTTTTATAGTAAATATTTTAGTTCATTTAACAGAAATTCCAATATACTTTTATTGGTTAATAAATTGGCATTTCGTCATTCTAAGCTGCTAAAATAATTGGTCACAACCGATAAAATTCAAAAAATTTGTTTGTTTTTGAAGAAGATAAATAACAACGCGTTCTGGAAAACTGGTTTTCGATTGTAACAAATTTATTTAAAAAAGCCGATTTTTCCAAAATGGGGTTTGAAAAACCGTAAAGCCTTAATGATATGCATGACAAATTATTTTCGTTAATTTTATCGCATTTTATATATTATTTTTAGACTACACAAAATTAAAAAAAAAAAAGATTTTTGAAACTTAGGGTGACTTAAAAATGTGGATTTTTTTGAAAATGTCTACATGTTTCCATTTTCAAATTCTTGTTCAAATCTCTTAATTAAGAATAAAAAGGAATTTCTAGATGATTACAAAAGCTTTTTTAATATACCGTAAAATATATAAGAAATACTAGAATAAAGTTAAAAGAAATAATTAAAATTAATTCAAACATATTTTTAAAAATTATTTTTAGCAAGCCCGCATGGTTTTATAAATAAAATAATTTAAGGATTTTACAAAATTCAAAGTTGTAATAATTGTACCGTTTATTTTAAAAGAGGTGAGAATACAATTTTTCTTATTTTAAGAAAGTTTCGAGATTTCATAATTAATTGCAACTCAATTTCTTCTATCGATCACTTTTATCGGACAATGCATTGCTCGTTTTAATAAATATGGATGAAATCAATAACAGATTATATAATATTTCATTTTTTAAATGGACTTAGTATATCACTTTCAAAAGTTAAATCCTCTTGATATATAATGTATCCATATAACAAGAGTTGACACTTTATAAAGTGTCTCTTGAGACAGCAGGGAAGAATATTTCGTCAAATGAAAATTTTAAATAATATTTTTTTAAATAAATATTGTTATGTATATTCCTTTCATTTTTTCAGATGTGGCTATATACATAGGGAATTTCAACGACAAAACAAAAGGTCGAAAAAAAGGACTTCAAAAAAACAGACATCCAGTACAAATACACAACAAACACATGGAAACATGTTCTCGAATCACAAGATATAAAACCCTCGATTTCAAGCAAGCATAAATAATCCGATTAAATACAAGGAAAGACACCACGTGTTATAAAACACAGCGTTGAAAATGCGATATTGTTTATTTCGAAACACTGTAGTTCTCTAATACCTCTAATCCCCCCCTTTCTAAAAAGAGGAAAGGTGAAGAAGCTTATTTAATAGATTAAAAAAAACTTGAAGAAAGCGCAGTTTATTTCATTTTGTATAATAAAAAGTGATCTATTTCAGTTTATATAATAAAAATTATAGTTTCTTTTTTTGCAATAAACAAGATTTATTACTTTCCAAAGTTGGAATTTACTTCGAAAAACAATATTGTAAAATGAAATTGGAATTGGTGGAACAAACTGTAGGCATCTTTGAATCGAAATTCTTAAATGAGAGAAGAATGTCTCGTTTTGATGTAATGAGAGGCTATTGCGGGTTTGATTTCATAATTTTGAGCTCACCTAGATCCGTAAATCCAGACGGAGAGACAGTGATGAATTTAAACCTTTAAATGGGTTACTTTTTATTATTATTAGTTAGATTTCACTGAACATTAAGAGGATGACTTCATAAGTTTGAACAATGACCAGCACACTTATATTCCCAAACCAGAAAAAGAGGAACCGATTAATTTAAATCTTGAAATCTTAATTTTTTTATTATTAATTAGATTGCATTTTCCACTAAGAGGATTGTTGTCTATTGAAAATCTATGGAATATTTGAGATATTTGTAATTATGTATAATTTTAGTGAAGAATTAGAATCACTAGCAGTTAATTTGTAACAAGCAATCAAAACAGTACAAAGTGGATAGCTCTGTAGGAAGAAAGATTACGTCCCTACAATCGTCTGCTATTACTCAGTGTCTCCTCACTTTAGCTGTATTCAACTGGCAACTCAATGTTATAAGCGTGGCTACTGAACATACGACTCAATATTGATTAAACACTTGAACGCCACATGGCAAATCCTCATTTCACAAACCACTTGAGCTTTAATGAATACTTAAGCTTCTCTGGACTAATCCAACTCGCCCAACAATAACTATACGACTGATTCAGGCTTCATCTGTCATCTTTTTCACAACTTCTGAAGCAGGGCACAAGTTCTCGAATGATAGGTATAATCCGCATCCGCCTAAGTTTCATTTTTGTCACCTAAGTTTCCAAATTCCTCTCTACCAAACGGTCGTCAAGCCTAAGGGTCATTATCCATCATCTATTCAGCATCCAATAGAGCTAACCGTAAAATTGTCTTTCTTATCATCGTAAGAAAGACAATTTTCGTATCATGTATATACTGTGACAGATTCCTCAAAATATATACATGCAATTAATAAAACGGTTTAAATTAATATAGTGATTAATGAGGTGGCTACAGTAATTATATTTAAATGTTTGAAGGTATGTCTGAAATATAAAAAGTGCTCAACAATAAAATGTACAAGAAATAAAGTAAAAATAAATTGAATATCCTTTGATCTTGTAATTAAAGCGATCTTAAGTTCACAATGACAGACTGTTAAGTTCTTTTTTACAATTTCTGACATATTAATTAGCTAAAGTACTTTTTTTCAATGCATTTCATTAAATGCAAACTTCCAGAATAGGTCACGACAGTATTTGGTTGCAGGTTACAAAACTTTAATCAGAGAAAACAACGTCCGGAGCGAAGGGACACCTTTTTTGTTGGTTTCTTTTCAATGTAATCAAGCTTTTCGAGACAAGAAGCCGCTTGGCATGTTCCAATTTCACTTTCAAATTTTTCTACTCACCTAATTGGCTAGACAGAGTTATAAAAAAAACCTAGAAACAAAACAAGCATGGAAACGAATGTCAAATCAATTGGATGCAAGGGACATCTACAGGGTTTTCAATGAGGTTGTTTTAATAAGTTTGAGATAGACTGTACATGACTTTAGGGTTTGTTATCAAACAAGTAAAAAACGTTAAAGGTCACCATTGCAGGCAAAAAAATATTTGAAATTTACCATCAATGAATTCGTTTTAAATATCAATATATGTCGGTTCTATCTGAATCGTTACTGTTTTCACCCAAATCGTATTTATTGATAATATTGCTTTACCACAACCGTACTGAAATGCCCGAAATATATTAAACTTGGTTCTAAGAATTTTTTAATGTTTCATTCATAATGTGATGGAAAAAATCGATTGACTGCTTTCCAGTGAATTAAACAATTATGCCAAATATATTGGGAAAAATTGTTTAAATTCTTTCCAGTACAGATTGCCCAATCTAGAAATGCAAAATTTGTGTAATATTTCTTTAAAGAAAAGGATTTTTCTAAGTTTTATTTCTAATTTTAATAAAAAATCGACTTTTAAATATTGTTCTCACTAATTCAATGTACAAAAACGCATTTTACATTGTTATAAAATGCATAAAAAAAATAATTTTTTCACCATAATAATTTTATTTTTAAAATTTTTCAATGCCTGTATATTCTAACTCTATTTTACCTAAAAATAAACAAATCTTTAATTATATGAATTAATAAATAAAAAATAAATTTTTTTTAAAACTATATGAATTTTGAATGGAATAAAAATTTCTTATTGTTGTCATAGTTGAAAATTTTTTGTATACTTTATAATTTAAAACCTTTTGATTAAACTATGTCATTTTAAATAAAATGAATTTTTTAATTCCAAATAGGAATGAATTCGAAAATTCCTTTCATCAGACAATCTAGAGAATTGGCTTCGAAATTCCTATAAAAGTTTCAGCATTCTATTAAAAATGATGGTCTAAAATCTAAATACATTGATAGAAAAAAACATTAATAGTTTAGATATTTCTCTAAATATTCACAACAAATAAAAATTACAAAGCATTTTAGGAAAGAAATTTTGTAATTAAATCGAATAAGTTTATCTACCTATAAATATAAACAATTTTTGTGAATGCCTTTTCGATAAACTCAACTTGCAGTAACTTTTTGCAAGATGGTGCCCCCAAATGCGATTCATCAAATGGAGCAGGAAATGGAACAAAATAAAGAATTCGGTGAGCAGCCTTATTTACTGGAACATTTGAAATTGCTCGATAAGAGCACGGAGATAAAAAGTTCCTTTTGGTATTTTAGACGGCCTGAGTACTAACCCACCTTTCATCCCAGAACATATCAAGAAATTGCTATAAAAGGAAGCAGTATCAGAAAACATCTGAATGGTCTACAACTGATTAGTAATAAAGAGCATCTGAGTAAAATAGTTTTTACAACATGAAATAAATTTTCTTGATTTTTTACGATAGTTCCATTTTATTTATCAGAAATTAAAAACTCTAAACGCCGCTTTATTAAAACTCCGAATGAAAGATTATCGAATACATCATTTTATATAACCCAAAGTTAGACGCAATATTTGATAGCTACACAACATGATACTGCTGTTAAATTACAGTTTTTAAAATATATTAACTCGTCAAATATGGCAACCATAATTCAATACTTTCATTTGCAATACTTCAGAAGAAGAAAAACTAATTGTCGTTTACTTTAACTTTGTTTTCTGCTCCTATACAAGATGACCTAGGTTGGCCGGGAATTTAAACTTTTGGCGGCATTTCGAAAACTTGGCAGGGTAAATGTAAAGCAATCTTAAGGTTGATCATGATTTTGATTAATCATGATTTGATGATTTTGATTAAAGAGTTGAATTTTCTATAATTTTTAAAATTTAGAAAATTTAACTCTTAAGAGACTCGAATTCAAAAATAAATTAACAAACAAATAAAAACATCAAAGTATGAAAAAAATGTAAAGACATTGCAAAATTTATTTCCAGTGTTTATGAGTTACATGGATAAAATTCGGTTAATGGAATTAATTTCTGGAATTACGTCAAATTTTGAACAGCAATCCCTTTAAAGGAAGTTTGTTTATCCGAATAACACGGTAACTATCAAAATGAAAAGAGCTGGGTGGGCAAAATTTGATGCACATATTTAACATCTGATATTATGATATTTGAAAGAAAATCCGTCAAAAGAATGACAGTCTGTATGTGTATATTTTCACACACGTGTAAATGCGATAATTCGAAAACGAAACAATGTACATTTTTGATATTTGCCATGAGTTTTTGCGACTGCTATCGAAGTTCTGAATCATTAGTTTTAATTTTTTTTAAATTGTCTTAGAAAATATATATTTGTTTTTCTGTTACTGTTAGGCAAATTTATCCGTATTCCAGCTATTGATCGTCTAAAGCACTGCACTCTGATTGGCACTTTCGTAATTATTTTCCCAACGTTACGTGATTAATAATGTACTAGTACATTTATAACTGAAATTCTTTTCCCAATGATATGTGATTAATAATGTACTAGTACATTTATTACTGAGTATTAGAGAAAGTTTGATGGAGACCTCTCCTAGTTTAAAGATAATGAACGGCGAATTGGGCCAACAAAATCAGTAAATTTATATAATTAAAATTTTACCTTTCTTTTTTCAGTCTTCATTTTTCAAAGAGAGCATTATGAAATACTTACCTAAAAAGAAAAGAGAAAAAAAAATACACGTTAGAAACAATAGTTATCTCAATACATATTACATCAAGTAAATAGCAGAAAAATATGGCAACATTTCTTCAAAAATTTATAAGATTTGACTTTCAGATACAAAAATAGACAGGACACGAAACTAAATAACAAAACTAAAAAATAAATTCCGATGGGTTATGTTTTAGAAATGTAATGGCTCGGCTTTTGCAAAAGTACTCCATCGATCATTGTTGGGTGTGTTTTGCATTTTAGTAAAGAAAACGACTTCACTTTTTTTCCGATTTTTTTAAATTCTATAAATTTTATATTATCTTTTGTAGACTATTACAATCGTTTTTGGGTAACCAATCCAAGAACAATAAATCATTTTCGTTTAAAATTGGACTATTAACACTAGCTATTTTAGAAAAAAAGAATTTTAAGAATGAAATAAATTTAAATTGCAGAAAAAACGAGTAAAAAAATGCTTTATTTACTCGTACAGAGTGAAACTGAAATTTGGTCATTTTTTTGTTCATATAAGCTTATTTAATGATTTTCACAATATATATTTATATTCACAATTCTTTCAGATAATAATTATGCGGCTTATTACACTATGTATGTCAACATCAAAATTATTTTTTTCTACAAAAATTTAATGAGCTTTCAGTTGTAAGTGCGGATTTTGAAAAGAAAAAAAAAGGAAAGGACAGTGAGAAAATAGAAAAAATGAGTAAGAAATATTCGCAATGAGACTACAAATGAGAATACAGCCCAGCTAATGTTAATTTACATCATTCTTACCCTTTTTGCCCGCAACAGTTGATAAGTAAAATATCAAAGTTAGGTTGAATATGAGCAAACTGAAAGTTAGGATACTAAAACTATACTTATTTCAAAATTTATGAACACAGGGAACCATATACTGGTGTAAGCCCGGCTTGTATATGATGCTCGTCGAGAAAAGGCTAATATACTTCCAGGTAGAAGCAAAAATCTAAAAATAATACACAGACTTATCCAAGGTATCAAAAAAAAATCTTTAGTGAATGGCAGTTATTTACTGTTTAATAGTTTTTCATAGCTTAAAACATATTTTCACAAATATCCATCTTCAATAGTACGCTGTGCAATACTGATTAGCTCTAGGTCAGTCAACAGCTGACATCGAAATATGTACAACTTGAAAATCAAATGAAAAGATTATTCATCCGAGGGCTTCTGGGATTGTCATACGAAATATCTAAAAACCGAGTGGCTTAATAAGAATTTTTTACCCCCGAAAACCTCCCCTCCACTCTTTTTATCCAAAATGAATAGGGAAAGAACTAATAGAGCTTTACAAGGAAATAAAAAGAGGTCATCATTCGAAAAGAAATTCTACGCCGTTCCCATTATTATTGCAAAGGGAGGGAAGGTTTAATATCCCTTCTCCACGGTTTCAATTAAGAACAGATTGAGAAGAGGATTTTCGGGGAATGTCTCTGATTACGTTTCTCTCAACCCCTTTCCCCCTTCCACCCTTTTTGACAACCGTTTTGTGAAAGGGACTACTTCCCTTAGCGGAAGAATTTCTGCCGATGCTAATTGGAATCGCGCATTAATACTCCGGATGGGAAATGACGATTCTGTGGATGGAATTTGGAATTTTTTTTTAATCTGTTCTTTTTAATTTTCTTTTTTTGAATGGAGAGAACTCCCTCATTCCCTTTATCATCTCCCCTGTTACATTTTTCTCATGTCTTTATAATGCTGGTGGAAAAAAAGTCGGAAGGGATCTATTGAGAAATCTCTTTTTCATAAAAAGGAGTGTAATGAAACAGCAGCCTAATGAGATGTAGATTTCGGAATCAGTCACTTTTCGTAAGTGCCACACATATTATGTAGGTTGATCTCCGGAACTGATTCACTGTAAGTGATTAGAGACTTCCTGCCAGCTTCCAACAAGTAAAGACTCCAAGGAATTTATTACTGCTTTCTTGCAATTTAAAATACAAAAGTTGAGCTTCAAAAGGTGTTTATTCGAAATGGATTGAGAGAAAAAAAATCAATAGGGAGAAAAATACAAACGAGAAAGAAAAATGTAGAAGTTATATTTTAATAGATGAGAGACTTTTTAGTCGCATCGGTTGCTCCCTGCGTGGCTTAAAATAAAAAGCATAGCTCTTTACTGATAGTTTTTTTTCACTGATTATTATCAAGCTCTTCATTGATAGTACAAAAAATGAATTCACTTTAATATTAATAAAAAATCAAAGAAGGAAGGACAGTAATGGGGTTACTGATACTTCAGTGAATTAAATCTGTTTTTGAAGAAGGAATGCAATGAAACAGCGAACTAAAAAGTCAGAACTTTAGTCAAATCAAATTTATGAAATCAGCAAGTGCCATACATATTATGTATGGTTGATCTCTGGAATTGATTCCCTGTCAGTGATTAGTGATTTTCTGTCAGCTTCCAACAAGTGAAGACTCTAAGGAATTTATTACTGCTTTTTTGAAATTTAAAATCCAAAAGTTGAACTTCAGAAAGTGTTTATTTGAAATGGATTAAGAGAAAAAAGAATCAGTAGTGAGAAAAGAGAAAGAAGAATGTAGAAGATAAATTGTAATAGATGAGAGACTTTTTAATCGCATCTGTTGCTTTCTACATGGTAAAATATAACAAAAGGAAATTCAAAAGCTCAGCTCTTTACTGATAGTGTCTTTACTGATTATCATTAAGCTCTTTACTGGTAATGCAAAAAATGAATTCATATTAACATTAATAAAAAAAGAAAGAAGGAAGGACAGTAATGAGGAAGTTGATATTTTAATGAATTAGACAGCAGTCGTTGGTAATCTTTACTTATAATAAAGCTCAATGTGTGTGTGTGTGCGTGTGTGTTGGCGCTCTACAGGCCAGACCGTTGGACTTACAGCTACCAAATTTGGTACATGTATACCTTGGAGGTTAGGAATGTGCACCTCGGAGCCCTTTTTCCGAATTTTTAATCAGAATTTGAATTAATTAAAATTTAAACAAAATTTCGACGTTTTTCCGCTATAACTTCCGAAAATATTATCGCACAAAGATGATTTTTACATCAATTTAAAGATTAAAAAATTAGCTTTCTAATGGTATCAGTGTTTTAATGTAGAACTTAAGCTATTGTTTTTAACGAATTTTTAAAGAAATGTTTTAACCATGTGTTTTTTTTAAGGGACTGGATAAAATAAAAAAATAAAAAATGCCGGAAGTTCAAATAAAAAACAACAACTATCATCGCAAATCCAATCTAAAGGGATGCAACTTTTAGCACGTGACCGGATAAAATAAAAAATATATAAAATGTGATATTTTCTTTAAAAAATAAATACAAAGCAAAGGTTTCTACAATCGTTTGCAATATCTATATCATTAACTCAACAAATCTTCTTTATTTACGGTAAACCTGATTGAATTTAGGCAGGATATGCATTGAAATTCCGACTTAATGGCATATTTATATAATCATTTGCAATATCTGTATCATTAATTCAATAATTTTTTTCTATTATAAAATGTGACAGTTTCTAAAAAAATGAATGCAAAGCCAAGGTTTCTATAATCGTTTGCAATATTTAAATCATTTATTGAATAATTTTTTCCCCTTTTTCGCTTTCTTTTTAAAAAAATATTTAATATTTTGGCAACATCACCGAAATTTTTTTTAGAATGCATTACTCATGGCGAACCAGCTGGTCGCCAAAGGCGGCTAGTCTTTCATAAAGTGCAATTATATATACAAACTGCGCTACAGATTTATAGTATAGTCAGTATTGGCTATTTTGAGAATTCTAACTTATTCAACAGAATTATTACTAGGGATTAAAAGAATTATCATTCTTTTCTCTTTAATGTTTACGCAGTGTTTCTATTTTTTATTGTTAGATTTCTTAGGGAAAGAATGGGACTCGGCACCAAATTGGGTAATTTAAACATTAATCAAAATTAAACACAATATGATATTATCTTGAAATACTTATATCTATTTAAAAAAATGCGCCATAATTACATTGATGGTATTAAAAAATAATTGTTTACTCTTTACAGATGATATAAAAATTATTGTCAGGTAAAAACTTATCGTTATTTAGCTAAGAAATAATTAAAATTGAATGCTGATAATGGCACAAGATATTAAGAAATGCACTCCAGAATGATAAGAGCAAATTTCATATCCAAACTGTTCACTATTTAGAAGGAGCATTTGTGGCAGATAAATAGATACGTATACTTTCTGTTTTATATTAGCAATTGTTTTTTTCTTTTAGTATTTCACATAACTCTTCTGTCTAATTCCTTACTTTGAAAGTCAATAAATTATAATCGTATGCTCCCCTGCATACACATTTTCCTACTAGCATGAAGTGTCTGGGCTAATTCAGGTGTCGTCCTCTTTATTTAAATATCGTTCAAAATTAGAAGCTCACAAGTAAGTAAATCCTATCCCCCTCCTGAAAAAAATGTCATATTCGTCTTAATTAACTAACAGATAAATCTAGAACTATCTCGTTCAAAGCAAATCCAAGCAAAATAAATCAGAAATATTATCAGGTAAGTATCATCAGTATGAATATACCATCAGGAAATACGTTGACTATATACAACAAACACTTTTTTACATGCGTCAAAATCTGATTGTTAACTCAAACATTTTCTCTTGCATAGATACAATCAGTCACCCAAACACAAAGAAATCCGATAACCCTTAGATCGGTAAAGTAACGGAATTGTATTTGTCGCCAATTTGCTCGCAAGATATGCTACAGCTTGTCCAAGGATGAATAATTTTATACTTGCTAATGGTCGTACCATGTTTGTCAGAGCCAATGTAAATCTTCCGCTTGTGATTCCAAAAGAATATTGCCCTCAAACTGTTGCGGTTTCTTTCGATACAGAGATTCAGAATGTCACCATTCAGGAATTGCCTCTGGGAATTCGATTACAATGCTCTGCTTTGGCGTAGCAGAGTGTGGCATTGATCATCGATGGTGGCTTACAGGCAGAAACAGGAAATAAAAGTTATTTATAGGTTCCTATCAATAAAATTTCATTTCCCTAGAGCTTGCCATTGTCGAGCTGCAGTGAATTGTGCGATGCTTTTTGACTGAACTATATTCATTATTTCTTGCTTTTTATATCAAAATATATCCCTTTCAACATTAATCTTTTAAGTACTATTATATTTTCATTTTTTAGAAGACAAATATTTATCAATAGCAGCGGCAGTTTAGAATATAGACATCTTGGGTTCTAGACTTATAAGTTTTCAGAAAAGCAATCAATTCTTGCTTTTATTCTAAGTTTTCAATATTAATTATCACTAGAGCCCAAAAACGAACTGTCTTAGTTATTTATCCTTACCACAATGTTCCTCATTATAGCATAATATGCAAAATTCTTTCTGGATTCTAGACTTAAAATCAGGAAGATAGTCGTCTTCTGCTTTTATTCTAGCTTTTCCCTTTGCACTCGGAAAAGAAATTCGATGCATAATTATTTATTTAATATAAGCACTTGTTTATTGTTCCATATATAATTGTTTTATGTTGAATTTCCCCCCAAAAAATATCTACGTATTTTTACCATTCTGTAGGTATTTTTACAACCAAAAATAAATAAAACATCAAAATGCGCAGTCTTTGATGGTGATTGAGAGACACCATTCGAGTGCAAAAGGTTAATTATGACAAGAGAGCAAAAAAAGATTTGTCTTAAATGTTATTTATCCTTATCGCATTGTACTCAGTATAGTCTAATATATGTGATTTCGTTATTAAATTAATAAAGAAATAAAAAAAATAACTTTGCCTAAAAGTTTTTGATAACTCAAATCATCACATTCTTCTCATAGATAAACGTTACCTATGATTAAAATGAGGTAGAACAGACAATTAATATACGTATAAAAATTCGGCCCTTGTTTATGAGAGAGAAAAAAAATGAATAAGTAATTTTCTTAGTGATCTTTTTTTCACCTCTTCAAATGAGTTTACTAAATGATGCAAGATTCTTTACTCCATAAAGAATAAGAAAAAAAAAAAAGCTTCCCTTTTTTTTAATACATGCTATGATATTCAAATTCTTTTTCTCGACAAAAAAATACCCATGCCTCTCGAAAAGGTTAACGGGTATGTAAACGAGGTACACAACAACAATAAAAAGGAGAAGAAAAAAATGCACCCACTTTTAATTCAAACAAGGTATACTCCACGAAAGAAAAGAAAAGAAAACGCAAAAAAAAGCTACTCCTCCGATGCAATTTTAAAACAATGAATTCAAGTGTAAAAACAATTATCAAAAAATAATTTCCAAGCGCAGCCCCTAATTACAGTGGCGTGAGCCCCTGACAAGATGCGTGACACGACATGAAAAAGAAAAACGCCACACTTCTTCATTAACAACAACAAAAAAACAGTATGTGTGTGTGGTGAGGGGAGGGGGAAACTGTCGGTCGCGTAAGCCCGGGTCATTTTTTCGTCGCATCTACCCACTCTAATTATCGACAAAATAATCATAGGCCCGACGTTAATTTCCGAAATCGTTTTTTGCCATCTTTTCTCCACTATGGACCGAGTGATGGATAGAGGTTTGCTCTTAATTCGTTTTGGACGCGAAAGAGAGGTCGTGATAAATAAAGTTCTATCTGTTGGCAAAGAGCACATAAGAGTTTTTTTCTTTTTTGTACGAATGAAGTTCTAAGAACATAGGCTAAGGATATCCTTTTGCGATCCAAAAATTATGTTCCCCAAATTGATATTTCGGTGTATACAGCAAAATGTGGGACAAAATATGGAGCCATGCGTACTGTGTAGAAAATAAGGTTTCCTCAAAGTGCAGGATTCTGTATTTATACACAACATATTTATGATGATAAAAATAAATATTAACGATGTTTAAACATGTATGTGTGAATTACAGTAATATCATATTGGTACTATGAAAGATAACGATATAGTTTGTAAAGAACTGGTATCGCACTAATCAAATGCAAAATATTTATTCGTTTGATTATTGTGACGATTCATACATAATGAAATATTTGTGAATCGTCAGATGAAGATTACCTTTTGTCACTTTTAATAACAGTTAAATCATGTTGCCAATTTTTCTTACAAAATGAACAAAATATTGATATTTTTTTCGTTTATTGTTCGATTTTTTATGGTCAATAGAATGCTTTAATAAACTCATCACTGGATGTGAAAATATTAAAAAGAGATCTTAAGATAATACTTTTTTATCAAAGCAATCTAACTTTAAAGCAAAAACATCGGATACATTAGAAAAACTATTATTATTACTTTCTTTCGAATTATTCCAAATAAAAAAGTGATCATGTGTAAGTAAAAATACGTTTTTTTTTTTTTGTATTGGGCCATATTGACCAGAACGATACATTAGGTATACATTTAAAAGTATTCCTTCGAAATACAAATAAACATAAATCCTTCTAGGACTAAATATTTATATTATTAACCAATAACGTCAAGAAATATTATGAAAATATTCTCAACGATAATTTTTTATGAACGCATAAAATTTATTTTGGGACCTGAACAGAACAGCAGGGTTAATAAAAGTAATCAAATTTAAAAGTAAAATAAATAAATAAATAAATAAAATCGTACCTGAAGAAATTAAAATTACATCACTTATATTTTAATAAGCTTTAGAAAGTGAAAAGAAATCTCCAGAATTTTAATAACAGCAGAAAAATAAATCATTTCAAGGAATGCTGGCTACGAGTTTTCATCCAAAACAAAAATTTAGAATCCTTCGTCTTCAATTTAAAGAAGTACCGATCCATCTTCAATAATTCAACAACGATATAAATATTTGCTAAAGGCAGATTAATCATTCATAATGAAAATCCGTCCCGATGAATATTTTATTATCATAAACCATCAAATTTGGAGTCTGAACTGTTCTCTCCTCCAGTGTCGACACTACTTATATTTTTTTAAACAGTTATCCTCAAGCTCAAAATAGTCTGGTCCCTCCCGACATCCCTTTCTCATAAAACAATCTGACATGTGCTTCCATTTAGTTATTGCTCTTGTCTAGCGAAACGCTTGACGCTAATAAGACAGGCCTTCTATTTGGTTTTTAAATAAATCCAGTGGAAAGACGGAAACTCAGACAATATTTTACGCCGCGTGCCTCGCACCACCCTTTGACGAGCCATGACAGATGGATGGACGGATAGCGTGACGAAGCCTCCTGTGATTACCGCAGACGACTTCCGACCTACCGCAGACAACACAGCATCATACCCTCCCCCCCTCTAGCAGCCCCGCTAGGAATGACGTTCATTTAATGATGAATTTTCGCCTAAGCTATCAGACAAAAACAATGTAATGATGATCCTTCACCAACGATGTGACACGTGCTACTTATTCCCATCAGGGGTTTCGATGAAACGCTTGTTATTGGAGTGAGCACAGAGATGGTAAACAGTTTTCTTTTCCGAAGACAAAAAAATAATCTAAACGAGTGGGTCAGTGATCTTGACGCATATCACTGACCTCCAGCCTTGGTAGACTACTTGATGAATGGTGTGGATATTAGTCGAAATTTGAGCATTTTTACAGGGAAAGCAGTGATTACATCTGAAATGTTTGTGCAATATAAAAATAAACAAGGTGATTCAAAACAGTTGCATCGATCGTAAATGGCCATAGTTTTCTAGTAAACAACGAAGAAAAAGAATTTAATATACTACTGCAAGAAGCCATTTCTTTTGGAAGCATAATAATTACTCTATGCGAGTTTCATTATACTGGAATATATATACGGTAATCCATTTCACTAACAAGAGATTCAGTTTGTATGAATGCTCTTAGTTCGGTCACTTCTGCAAGAAAATGAGACTTTCAGACAGTCTACGATGTCTATCAAGAAGATGGGGAACTAAGAAGTGATTTCAGAATATTTAAACGGCAACATGCAAATTTTTCAAGTGGACATCGAATGAATATCAATTTATGCCAAGGTACGTCTAACTGCCGCTACTCTATATCATTACACATCATGAAGTGTAGTGATAAAGAGCAATTCTTATGTACTCAAACTTTAAAACTTTCTTGCGAATTTTTTTCGGCTATCATTGCTTACCAGAAATTTTTAATTATTAGTAATTTGAGAGATTGTTTCAAATCATTCTGTATATAAATGAAGACCTGTTGGCCTGGATTATAACTTTGATTATTTTGTGTTTAAAAGGTTTCAGGCTTTTTCTTGCACAATCTAATCAGAAAAACTTTTTCAAAAGAACATTTTGAATAGAGTTCAGCTGTTCAAGCTCCCAGCGAGAAGATTATGAAAGAGCTGAAAGAAAGAAAAATATTGCAACCACCAGCTCATTCAAGTTTTATATCAATCATTTTCCGTTCTTCTGTAGAAAACTATCAAATAATGTTTGTTATAGTTAATATTATAGCTACGACCCATAGCAAGAAAATAAACAAATTTTTTTAAAAAAGCAAATGAATAAGTTTTTTGAGGCGGGGAAAGGGCAAATTACTTGGTGAATTGTTTCATGTTAAAGTATTGTCGAAAGGAAACAGTCATCTATAAATTCTGGAAAATATACAAATTGTTAGCACAAAGTAAGTTAATAACATTTATCATCCAGAGAATCGGAGTAATTATGGAGAATTCAAATAATACTTTTCGAAAATGCTGTAGATCTTGATTATAAAATTGCCACAGTTCATGATCTTTGCTTCCCTAATAATAGTTTTATGATATCCACCATTAATCTTGTGAAACAACAACAAATGCATTTTAACAGAACTGGAATCAAGTACTAAAATAATCTCAAATGATTTGAACATCTTCTATTCTATAAAAGCATTCTCTGACAAACGACTACTCAAATTGATTTTAACAAATTTTCAGTTTTAAAATAATAAACATATTTAACATAAATAATTTCGGTTCAACAGATTTTATTCGGTTAATTTTTTTCCAATTTTTTGAGAATATTTACCTCTCAATAAATATAGAATTATGATATTCCGTGTTAAATTGATTTTTAATTTCTGCATAAATTTCCAAATTCGTAAAAAAGAGGAATTTGTTAAAAAGGATGATTGTCGCTACTCTATATCCTTATGTTTGTATGTATGTTCCTTATGTATCCTTATGTTTGTATGTTATGTTTGTTTGTTTGTAAATAGTAAAAAAAATTTTATTTAAAAATAATAACCTCAGATTATTCTTCATAACCCATATTATGAAGAACCTACTGCCTGAGGTTATGGATTAACCAATATTGACCCATAACCTCGGATTATTCTTCATATTAATTCATTACAAATTATTAGTTCCCAATTTTGTCATTTTGATGTGAAAAGATAATATTCAGAGAGCATTTTAAAATCACTATGCTTCTTCATTCGATACAAAAGTGACAGACACAAATCATTACATTAGAAATAAGTCATCTAAAATGGGCAAATTTAATCATTCTCTTTTGTTAATGATAAATCAGGAAGTCCTTTAGCTAAAGAAAACTCATTCTTTGTTGTTTTTCTCCACAAGGGCAATCCCAGGAAGTACTTACTGACTTTCAGTCCTGGCATAGAGATAAATGGATTTTGTCTGCTGACAGAGAGTCTGAATTTCAGTCCCAAAGAACATCATTCTTCACGAAAGTCCTATTAGTTATATAGCAATGTTGTTCTTTCTTTCAATAAAAGGAATAGCCAGACAATATATTGCATTTATTCTCTCACTTTTTTGGGATATGAGCCTGTTATCTGCCCAAATAAGCTTTAACCGTGAACCATTAATCAATTCGATTATAATCACATTATAACAACTTCCAAATGATTCAGAGTAAAATTTAATAATGATTAAAATGTATGAGAACTTAAATGTGTGGAATTTTTAATTAGTAAAAGATCCAAAAATCTGAAACATTGCTGTATTTAAGCCAACCAAAACGGTAAAAGTAAATGTTATGAAATTTTTTTCCAATTCAACAATTACTTGTAACTCTTCAATTGGAACATAAATTTATTGCACATATTCAAGAAGGCATGTTAAACTTGATAAGTATATTCAATTATGACGAATTTTTTCTTTTTTTAAAAAAAAAAAAAAACTTTTTTATGAATATTGTAGAAAACAGCGGGGCTACCTACAGTTATTAATATATAAATCTATTAACTAGAAATATATTAATAATAATAATAAATATTAATATATAAATCGTGAAATATTGAAAAGAAAAAAATAATTAATGAAATCTATATAAATAAAAATGAATGTTTGTCTGTATGTCTCTTACGCCTTCCTAAACCGTTCATCCGATTGCGAAACTTGGCCAGCTTATTGTTTACACCTAGGGATGGTTGTAGGGATAGTACAATTATCTAAAATAAAAGATTCGAATCTCAACCGCATCTATTTACAAAACATTAATCTCCAAATAACTCGCCGAGGAGATAATAGATTCTGTGGAAATGCTAAATTCAAGTTAAAGGTTCATATTTTGTACCTATAATACGCAAATGTCATGCAAGTCTTTCTCAGAGATAACTTTATATTACAGATTATACGAAACAGTTTGGGGGAGACCAACCCTGAGGGTTTTATACTTAAATTAAATTTTAGCGTTTTTCGCCGTAATCACTAAAAATATTGTATCTTTGCACCAACTTAAATTTCAAAAATTATCGTTTCAACTACAAGGTGGCCAGAAATAAAACACCCCTACTCTGACCTCCATGGATATCGAACTACTCAGTGTAAAGGCTCAAAATTTTGTACACATACTATTCAAAATATGGGGAAACGGATTTCACGAAAAAAAAATTAGTTCCTGAAATCACCGATAGGTGGCGCTGCACAACTGGAACTATGATCAAAAGACACAAATAATAATAAAAATTTAAATGTTTATGCGGAATGGAATGCTTCCATGCTTCCTTTTTAATTTTTCTGCCCCTTATGGAAAATAAAAATAGTAAAGAAGCTAGAACTCCCGTTGTAACTGCAATTTCATACTGTAACCAGAAAAATTTGCATAAAGCATGGTTAGAAGCCATGTTCTGGGTATAAAAGAAGTTAAAAGGTGGGGAATGTCATTCTTATTAGTGATGGCTGTCACGCTGCCAGAACGCGCTTTGCTTGTGAAGTTGTTTTACGAGAATAAAGGAAATGCTCCAGCAGCACTTCGAGAGTTTCGCCGACTTAAGGATTTGCGTAAGGGACCATTGCTTCCACAAGCTCTCAGGAGAATGATCGCTCGATTCGAGGAAACTGGACATCTTGGAGTTCAGCCTGGTCGAGGACGCAAACTGGTTCGTTCAGATGTCGTTGAAGATGTTGCCACCGGTATTGTTGAACAGTCAATGGATAATGTTTTAGGCTGCAGTAGTGCACGTGCAGTGTCACGACACTTGGGTGTTCCCTATAGCACAGTGTGGAACGTACTCAGAAAAATGGTGCATTGTTTCCCGTACAAAATCCGCCCTAATCAACAATTGCTGGCCACAGACAGGGAGATGCGACTGACCTTTGCATTGACATTTCTTGCTAGAGTTGAAGTGGATGCATCGTGGCCGTGGCAGATTCTGTGGAGCGATGAGGCCCATTTCCACCTCAGTGGAACAGTGAACACCCATAACTGTCGCATATGGGACACGACAAACCCCCGTACCTTCCAAGAGATTCCACTCCACTCACCGAAAGTTACAGTCTGGTGTGGATTCACAGCCACATTCATCCTTGGACCGTTCTTTTTCGAAGAGGTTACTTCCAATGGCCTTGAGACATGTACCGTGACGGCCAACAGGTACAAAAGGATGCTCGAAACATTTGTTGTACCCCATTTGCAGCAGCGCCAATGCCTTGACACCATTACTTTTATGCAAGATGGAGCACCTCCACACATTGGACTCCCTGTGCAACAGTTTCTTCGCCAACATTTCACCACTGACAGAATAATCAGTCGCGCGTTTCCGACAACTTGGCCATCTCGTTCACCGGATCTTAATCCGTGTGATTTTTGGCTTTGGGGACACTTAAAAAACCTTGTTTATCGAGAACGTCTGATAACCTTGGCAGATTTGAAAGAGAGTATCAGTCTGCATGTGAGAAGCATCTCAGATGACCAGTTACGATCCGCAGTTGAACAAGCTGTCCACAGACTTCACATTTTACATCTTCAGGAAGGGAACCATATTGAGCAGCATTCCCTGCATCGATAACGTCCTTGTTTCATGTATGCTTGGTACTTTCAAATAAAATGTGTTTAAAACGTGTTTTTGTGTCTTTTCAGCATACGTCCAGTGGTACAGCGCCACCTATCGGTGATTTCTGGAACTAAATTTTTTTTTCGTGAAATCCGTTTCCCCATTTTTTGAATAGTATGTCCACAAATTTTCAAGCCTTTACACTGAGTAGTTCGATATCCAGGGAGGTCAGAGTAGGGGTGTTTTATTTCTGGCCACCCGGTATATTAACAATTTTATGGTATAAATATGTTTTCTATGTTTAATTAATTCCAGAAGAAAATATTTCAACCACTTTTTCTAAAATTAAATTTGAGAAATCTGAACGAATATGAAACGAATTACATGATAAAAGAAATAGTTTCTTTCATCACCATTCTGAATGAACATCAAGTATTATAATTCTTAAAGAATATACAAATCTAATATATAAAAATTAATATTCTTTTGTTCGTATTTTATATACTGTCGTACCGCTCATCCCATTTCGATAAAACATTTCCAAATTATTGATCGATTGTACTGAATAATATATTTTTCGGCGGCAGCAACGCGCCAGATAGTAGTGAATATATAAATCTATTATCTTTAAAGAAATATTTTTAGTCACTTAATTTTTAAAGAAGTTTATTCTTTTCTGAAATAAATATAACATTTTATTCTGATATTTTCAAAAATAAAATAAATAAAAAATTCGGAAAATATGATAAATAAATAAAAAAAATCGTTTGCCTTTTGATATATCTGAGGACATACACATTTAATGACATTTGAACTGATAAAGTATATTCTTCCAGACTAAGTTTAATTGTAAATATATATTACTTAAAACCGAATAAATTTTATTTTCAGAATATTGTTTTTAAGTTAAAAGTTGAGAGATTTTAAGCGAATTTTAAATTATTTAATCTAATAAACCACAATTTATGGAAATTCAATAAAAACTTTAAATATAGCGATATATAAAATTTGCCTCATTTGCAAAAAGTTACGTTTAAATTTTATAAAGAGAATAACTACATTATATTTAAAATTAAATAACACAAATTTTATTTGGAATGTTAGCAAAAATATGTGAAATAAGAACCACCTCTACAAAGTTCTTTTTAACTGAACACTGATATATTAACACTAAAAAGACAAACCAGTTATGATGAATAATTTTATTCAATCAACGTTCTTTTATTTATATATCAATTTTACTATATTTATTTTACGTATCACAACAAATCAATGCGGCTATAGATTATTTTTCTTTTATAAAACTTTACAGTACAGATCACTGGTAACAACTGATTAAAAGATTCCACGCATAATCATTCTATTATAATCAGATTGCATCAGAAAAATCAAATCGACAGAAAATAATTTTATGTATTAATTAGACATAGAAATAAATAGTGAATTCAATTTGCATTTACTTAATTACTTCGCAATTGTTAATTACTGGCATAAATTCTGAACATCTGTCATGTTCTTCTCGAAAAGGAACAAAACGATTATTCAGCAGAACATCTGAAAACTCTTTAGAACACAATCGACCCCACAAGTGAGATGAAAAATAGAAACTGCTGCTGTTCTGCATTAAAATATAGTCTCGAATTATGAAATAATCGCGAACTTAATTAACTGTTTGAATAAATGAAATAATATTCTGATGTAGAAAAAATCGAATATTCAGGAGTTAAAAAAAATTCTTATGTGGTAATAATTGATGGTAATTTCAAATGATTGGTTTATGAATATTGAAAATTGAAAAAATAAAAAAATATATATTTGAGATTTCCAAACTTTTTTCCAATACCCAATTTGCCAAATTAATTTAATACTAAATTTTTATATCAAAATACATGTTATAATATTTTAACATATCTAAAGGAAGACATTTCTATTCTCTTGTATATACAGAATAAGAAAATGACAAATCATTGAAAAAATACGATATCTGAATGAGATTATACGCTTTATATCCCATTGAAGAATAATTCCTGAAATTCTTTCTGATTGTTTGTGAACATGATAATTAAAAACGATGTAAATCAGAAGAAAAATTGGAATGCGATCTTCATATCATGCGATCCAAAATTGCTGAACTGTTTTAAAAATCTATTTTACCAGGTGTTAACGAACTGTTGTCTTGCTTTTGATAGAAATATTTAATTAAAGCAAAATGTATTAAATTTGAAAAAAAAAATTATTGAGAACTGTGGTATTTTTAAGTCGGCGTGGCAAAATTTTTTTACTTGATTTTTTTCTGAGAAACTAGAATTTATACTTGAAGTTAAATGAAGTTAATTTAAATTAGCGATTTTTTTAACGTATGACAAGGTTGAAAAACGATCACTTTTTTAAAATTAAAAAATAACTGTGAAAGTAAAAATTAGTTTCCTTACAAGGAATTAACAAAGTAAATTAGAAGCTAAGAAAAACAAAACAAAAAAGAAATTGGCAAGTAAGTCACGCTATACTTAGAGAAAAGCTAAAATACATGATCAATTTTTCAACGAAAACAGTGATAACAAATCCAAGTTTATATTAGTCTTTCAAGATACGTTATCGAAAATTGTAACTATTCTATTACTAATAAGGCGCAGGAGAATTAGGAAGATAATATCTAATTACTAATTAGGAAGAAAAGTAAATGACAGAGTACGTTCAACACCCCCGTCAGAAACTTTCTTTGGTGACGTCATTCGACAGAAGCAATTAAGACGGTTTTTAATTCTTCTTTCCTTCCGAACTGAGACGGGGATTAAAGTGGGATTAACGAGACTCGCGTGGCAAATTTTTTTTCCCGCCTTTTTCACCGTTGCCATTTTCACGATGAGAAATTACGATTACCTCGCACTTTTAACGAACGATATTTCTTCTTTCGCCGGAAACGAGAAAAATAATAAATTCGTTTGCTTCCAGAAAAGTATTCGGAATCGTTTTCTGTTCTTCTTTGACCTTTGTTTTTTGTTTTATTTTCATAATCCATTCCATTTCGAAGCAGATGTTCTTTTCTTCTTGCGTGATTTATGCATTCGCACATTTATTTGCATTGATATTCTCGAGACTATAATTCTTCATGAAGAAATGAAAGCTTCGTATGAATACTGAATTGTTGCAAATCTCCTTTTGCATAATAAGAAAATGATAATAAGTATATTTCTCAAATACTTGCATTCCATATTTATTGAAAGATTTTTATTCCGAAATTCTCAAAACATATACGCAACTGAAGAATCTACGGAATTGGAAACATCAATATTCATTTTACTACACAGTATATGAATAAATGGGCATTCCATGTTTAAATATTATTTTATTATATATTCTTTTCTGAAAACTTTTGTCATAAAAATTAGTGAAAAATTGTATCAATGTTTAACATGGCATGGATAAAAATTCTAAACAATATAAACGATTTTCTTTTTAATTGGAGTTTGGTTTTAGAAAAAGAAAATTGTTAAGGAAATACTTTTTTATCCTAAGAAAGGCCCGCAAACATATACATTTTTAATCATTAACTTTGGATTGTTTTTAGAAATATGTTGTGAATAATATATTTCTCATATTCAAATTTTTATTGTTGGAATTAAGTCAGTAAGTATATCCATAATCACATATAGATATCCTGAACTTTGGAAGAATTCAGAATTTATGTTAAACATAAAAATTAACGTTATAAAAAATCCCACAGAAAACGAATTAATAATTATCTCAACACAAAGCTAATAAATGTACTCAGCTAACAGCTAATAAAAGTATATAATATTTAAATCACAGAATAATTTAGCAGCGCAGTCAATTATAAATTTCAAAGCATATTTATTTACAATTGGTTCAACATTATTTCAGAATATGTTTAATTTTTTAAAGAAATGTTTTCGTTATGATTGAAATTTAATTTTTTATTTGGCTTTTTTTAAGGAATGCTAGTTAATGTTTGAAGATCTGTCTTAGAAATATACTGAGGATCTTATTAGACAAACACATTTGCATTAGTTAACGTAATTATTTTCAGTTACCATTTTAAGTAATTAACTTCGATCGTTTTAATTTCTATTAAGAAAACGAAATTCACAATAATTTTTGAACATCCTTTTGATATAATACTTTTCGAAAAAATTTATCCCATTGTGTTGTTTTTTAACTTTTTCTAAATAATTTTGAATGGTAGGAAAATAAAAATAATTTAAAAAATAAAACTGGATTTGTCTAAATATACTACAACGGAACAGAAACAAACTAAGGCAATTTATCATTCGAAATTTTAGAGAAACTCTTCAAATCAAAACATATTTCTACAATGATATCTCCTTAAAATATTGAAGAATCTAGTTAAAAAGTCGTTTTCAGTGTTTATGAAATGCAGGTATACGAACCAAACTGGGATTAAGGATAGAAAATTTAGCCACTATTAAGACATACATGTATGGTTAACATATAATTTTATAATGATTCTAGATTAATTCTAGAATAGAAATATAGAGCAGCAGTGATTCAAATAATTATACTTGATTCGTTCAGCTCATTAGATGATTTTAAAATCCTATAAACCAAAATTATTTAAAACATGAATTAAATTTAACGAAAGTAAACAGTTAAGCACATCTATAGTCATCGGTAGATTAATTTATTAATTATTTGCTAGTTTAAAGATATCACACAGTTAAGTAACTTTTGGCAACTTTTTCATCAGTATTCTTTTATAGTTATTAATGACCATTCATTTTATCTGCTTAAAATTTTGTGAAATACTACAACATAAAAAAGTATTTTAATAAATGAAATCTGTTTTTGGTAAGTGTTTTAGTTCATAAAATATAATATTATATCTGAAAGCTTTGAAATTGGACCAATCTAGCAGTAGTCAAACAGACGCCATATTTTAATCTTAAAGAGAATCAAAACAGTAATATTTCCAAAGCGGAAGTTTTGTTAATTTTTTTTTAATTCTTGATAATACAGAATCTTTTGCGTCAATATTCACCTTTAATCATTATTAAAATTTTAAGAACATCAGAAGAGCTCGATGCCTGCTACTGCGATCGCCGATTAAATTAAAATGCACTCATAATCTACGAAGAGAATATCTCAAGTAAAAGAAATTTTTTTACTTAGGTTGACAGCTCAGATGTTTGTCCTTTTAATTGAGCGCCATTTCCAGCAGAGCTGGCCATTACCTACACGCCATAAAAACACACACCAGAGAAAGAGAGAAAGAGGGGGAAAAAGAGCCTTAGATTCAATTTTTATGAAATTTAAGTCCTCATAATGAAAACATTCCTAACTACATTTAATTAGTGTGCATAAGAGTGCGCTGTGCTAATCCCCTATCTCGCTGATTTTTAATTTCTGGAAATCTCTCGCAGGAATTATTAAAGGTGCCCCCAAGACCCGGAAAAAAGGAGCTTTATTTACATTAGTGAAGCTGTCAAATTATCATTATGACCTTGCGTGATCCCTATGCAAGCAGCAAACGATTTTCCTCCTTTTCCAGTTTTTTTTTTTTCTTCCTTTTTTTTCTGGAGCTTGCAGCAGGAGTTTGTTCCCTAATGAAATTTAATTCTTCACGCTCAACTTCTTATTTCATTACGTGTTCGTTAAAATGAAAGTTCTTCCTCTGTGTTAAGGGCCAAGATGAATCGAGGACGAACGCACGGAACGGAGAGTTTTATTCGAACGTTCTTTTTGTTTTTCTTTTCTTTTTGTTGTTTTTTTTTTTACAGAAAAGAATGTTTAAAGGAAGAGAGGGGTTGGCGGGGTGAACATTATTTTTCTTCTTCAGCGCTGAGGTTTTCACTGGTGAGCGTTAATATGCTTTGTTTTAAAACTTCTTTTTAAAGTGTTCTAACAAGGAAGAATTTTTGGAATTAAAATTAAATGCTGTCGGTTTACTCAATCTGTTTCCGTGACGCATGCGTCTTCGGTTCCTTCGTTTCATGGAATGTTTATTCAATAATGTATTCCCCACCCTTTTTCTTCTGTGTTACCTCAAAAAGAACTAAACCACGATGAAATGCAAAAAAAAAAAAAAAAAAAAAAAAAAAAATTAAGTAAAACATAATAAAGAGCAATTTTTTTTGAAACCTTGATATTTTACTTCAAAATCAATTCAATAAATTTTTTATTGAAGAATTTTAATATTAATGCACAAATAAAAAAAATCAAAGAATTTCTAATTTATTTAACGTGTATTACATTACGTTGTAAATACTATTATTTTTAACGACTTAATGATAATTTCTATTTCTTTGTTAGGTATATTTTTAAGAAACATCACAGGTGTCATGTATAGAAAAAAAAATGAATTAGAAAAATGTTATGAAAAATTAATTTTTTATATATTAAATAATCTTTTTTAAAAAATTTTATTTATTAAATAATTTTTTTAAATAATTTTTTATATATTAAATAACTTATGATGTTTCTTAAGTCTGATAAATGGAGTGATAAAAATAACCTAGGAATTAAACGAATGTTAACATAAATACACTGCTTAAAACTCTTTTTTCCCTCTGTTATGAATAAATATTCATGAATAACGAATACCTTTTCGAAAACTCTTACCAATTTAACATTTATGAATATATATATTTTATAAACTACAATAAAATGATAATATTTATTTTTAAGATTGCAATAAAATTTTAAAAATAAGATAGTAGTTTCAGTCTCTTTGAAAAGTTGTCTTTTTTGAAGTTACTCTAGAAATGTTGAGTTTTGGGACAGATAGTTGAACATTTGGTCCATAGATGGCGCTCTGCAGCGAATAAAAAGCTTGATAAGAAAAATTTAATAAAGTGAGGAAGAAAGAGGCAAATAGGAATGCATTTAATCTTTCATCGAGTTCAAATTATTAAGTTAAAAATATTCTCGTAAATTTATTATAGAAGCTTTGACAGTTTGTCAAGATAATGCAATAAAATAATATATTTTTAAAACTTCTCATAAAGCGAAGAATGGAGCATTCGTTTTCGAAATTAGCATGTGGAATTAAAATATGAGCATCAAAAATGAATAATAATTTATATAATTTTTAAATGTGTTATAAAATAATTTCCTTCGTTTTTTAAAGATTTTAGCTAGTTGGAATAAATTTCAAGTTATGTTTCATTTACATGAATTTTGTGTATATATATATATATATAGATTTATGTAAATGGTTATATAGCACGTAAAAATGAGTCAAAATTCTCTGTTCGCAGATGGGTGGAACAAATTTGGCATGTAGTTACTTCTTGAGTAGCAGAAACTTCAAAAGAAAAGATTTGAAAAATTTTATTAGATATTTAATTTGAAATTCCGACGTTTTTCTGTAATAACATTGCATTATATTACGGCACAAAAGCCATTTTGATAATTTTTCAAATTTTTTATTTAATTGACGTTTTTTGCGCAATTTTTTTTTTCATAATTTCATAATTAGTTTTACACAAAATTTTGTGACAATACTATCCTTTTATATAATCACATGCAATAAAATAATAATTCGGATATTGTAATACGTTTGTTAATAAATAGCAATGTGTTGGAATTATTCTAATATTCTTTGCATGATTAAGTAAAAAAAGGTGCATATTTTTGATTTATTCAACAAAACTCAACATTTACGAGACCTTGATTCGACCCCTTATGCATGGCTGGAAGAGTTGAACCCTAATTACTGCAACAGAAGATAAATTACAAGAAGATTTGAAAAGAAAATTTTAGGAAAAAAATCTTCTGTATTATAACCAGAAACATCGTATGATGAATACTTTACAACCATGAAACTATACAAAGCATTCCAAGAAACCATTATTAAAACCTTTCAAGCTCATCGTATCAGGTGGTCCGAACACTTATGAGGATTAGAGACCTCCAACCTAATAAAAAAAATTGACAGTTAGCAAGCCTATAGGTGCCAGAAAAAGAGGTAGGTTACCCTTCAGGTGTCTTGTCAGCATTGAAAAAGACATTAACCAATTGGGTGTCAGAAACTGGAAATATGTTTTGGTAGGCAGTGGTGTCGTAAGCAGACTAGGATGATAGGACCTATTCTAGGCCATAGTGCCAAAGAAAAGGATTTTTAATTTATAACAAACAAATATTTCAAAATATTCCATAACAGTGGATATGCTGCCATGTAGGTATCAGAAATGTTTTGGATGTCATCAATTGAAACGAAATTTGATGTTCAACTACAATTCTAGTCATAAGATCAGTTATTAAGTCCTTGTGTTTTCGAGTTATCGTGTTCGTATACATACAAAAAGGATAGACGGACAAATGGTAAACCTTTTGACAGAATACTTAAATTTCATGAGAGATATGAAAGCTGAGAATTAAATTTTTATTTTTTTCTTGAGTTTTAAAGTAATCGAATTCGTTTGAATTAGAACAGGTCAATAACTCGGGTATCGTCCTCGTTATCTGATGCCGGTTCAAAATTACGAGATCCGTTCCAAAGTAACTCTAGTGATATTTTAAAATGGATGTTAATATACCTAAACTAAATTTATTAAAACCCGAATAGGTCGATAATTTGACTTTCTTTAAATGGATTTCGTTGAATATTTGATAGATATTTACAAATTGGATATAAAGATCACATAGCAAATTTCATCCATTCAGATCAACGCTTTTAAAAGCTATTCAGTACACAGAAAAGCAGGAATAATTTTAAAAAGTTGCGTTAGGAAGAATAGAATATCACGAATTCGAATTATCAGACCATTACAATAATGTCTTTTTTACTTTTCTGCATAAATTATAAAAAATTTTAAAAAAATGAAATTTTAATAAAGTATCGGAACTTCTTTTAATCATAAAAAAATGAGATTAGTTTTTTGTCATTAAAATCAGTCAAATCTCAAAGACTGAAATGCTTCTTTAAATTAGAAAATTTTAATAACAAAAATAAAATAAAATTGAGTTACTTAGGTCATTGCTTATCAAATAAGCATATCAAAACAGAATTTTCTTTTCTGATATTAAAAAAAACTTATATACAATACCTCGTCTTTCTTTTCAATAACAAAACTTACCGACAATTTTTCCCTGGAATAATTTCGCATCTTTTATTAAGAAAAAAAGTGTTATACAATACGAATAAGAAAAGGGTCGATAAACAATGCTTTTGTTTCGTTTCGTCTCCAGGTTACGATACACGCAAGAAAAGATACTTTCATTGGAATCAGTGGATATAAGATTTAAAAGCAGAGATACAGATATCTTTCAACTCAGATAAGAATTCTTCTTCGTAATTGTGCATAAATTAAATTGCTCCGATCCAATGAAAAAGAAGAGAAGCAATTCCACGGAAATTTTAATCAGTTGTAGCGAAATGAATCCCTCCCCCCTTCCCCCCTTCTATTTCTATTTTTTTCCATTATTGAAATTTGAAAGCATCGTGAAGAATGCGTTCCTGTAGTTTCGAATAGTTATGATGAAATTTTTCCTTGTTAAAATATTATAAGAACAGATGATTTTTTTTGTTCTCCTTTGAAAATATCCATTTCTATTATCAGCAAATTCTCATTCACTAAATAACTCGAAGGGCAAAATATGAAGGCATTTAATTTTATATTTGGAAACTTAGATTCAAGCCTTTTGATGCGAAATTGGGTTTATTTTTAATGTGTTTTTTTGAATAGAGAATACCTATTTTGATGAGAAGTGGAATATAAAAGCTTTAATAATTTAGATAGATGAAGTATAGTTATTGTTTCGGTATTGAAAATAGAAACATAACTTCAATGAGTATGTGGCATCTGGCAATCGGGTTTTTGTCAATAAAGTTGACAAAAACCAAAGAAAAAAAAGATAAGTGGGATTTTTCCTCTCCTTTAAAACTATTAGTTTCTATTATCAGTAAATTCTTATTCACTAAATTAATCGAAGGATAAAATATGAAGGCAATTAATTTTAGATTTGAAAACTTTGCATCAGATATTTTGATGTATTTTTTTCATTAAGGATATTTATTTGATAAGTAGCAGAATATAAAATCTTTAATAATTTAGCTAGGCAATGTGTAGTTATTGTTTTTACGCTGGAAATGGAAATATGAGTTCAATGAATACACGACGTCTGGTAATTATGAATTATTGAGTAATGTTGACAAAAACAGAATGAAAAATATATCAAATGCCAGATTTTTTGAAGAAAAAAAAAAGAGGAGGATAAGTAAGAAAAAAAAACCACTGATGATATGAAAAGGCTTATACCTGTAAAATGTAGTAGAATTGAAAATATCTGATATTGTAAAATAAATATATAGCAATAGCAAAGGATGTTAACGTATCACAAGAAGGAATATATGCTAATAAAATCATACCAGAATAAATACTTAATTTATAATCTGAAGTAAAGATTAATGCTCTAGGGAAAAAGAACAAAGTCACCCTGACAAAGTTGTTTACAGTAAAGCACAAGAAAAACTCACTTACAAAGTAAATCATATTTATTTGTCCATTAAAAACAATATTTTTATTTAATACGTTGTTGCAAAAATCGTCTGGTGAATGCACGGTAAATGAAGTCTAATAAGCTGGATAATAGAAAATGGCGAAATCATAGAATTTTTCTAATATTACAGAAAGCAAGAAACACGGTCAAGACGTCCACTAAAAACAGCACTTACCGAAACTCGCAACACAAGCAGACAGAAAATTACTACTTGAATTACTATCGTAGTAAGCAACATCCATAGATTAACATCTCGTTCTGTAGTAAGATTAACTTGCGGAATCCTTCAGATATTTATAAGTATCCCGCAAAGCATAGAAGTCTACGAAGAAATCTCTAGATCTCCAATTTCATTAAAGATAGGTTTGTAATTCTTGTATTTTCTAGAACCTATTACTTTTTCCTTCCAAAGAGAAACCAAAGTTGGAGGTCACTCAGCTTAGAATTCCTTGAAAATCTTCGTACATGTATCTTTATAATCAAGAAATTACATAGCAATGAAACAATAGTACAGATTTGTAACAATATTCAGAGCATAGGATAAGAATTATAACAAGTATGTAAGTTTTCTCTCGTTTCATAAAGCTGCTCATTAAAATTTGAACAAATGTGATAATTTGGTTAATAGAGATATAAAAATGAATTTTTAATGAAATATCGGGGATGAAGGGAAAAGCTAATTGTGTTTTGTGATTTCAAAAAACCAAAGTTATTTCTATTCCTAAGAGGATTCTCTCTTATTATGAATTCATATAGCCCCAATCATTAAAACACTTAAAGCTAAAAAAAGTAAATGATGTATCTAGAGCTATAAAACAAATATCTGTCAAAAAATACCTAGAATAGCAAAATTAACACGAGTCATGTTGAAATTATACAAAAGCAACTGATCTTAAAAGAAATTCGATTATACTATTTACAAAAACTAATATACATTCATGATCAATACTCTTTCACACAATATTTCTATCAGTATCTTATTTCAGTCAGAATGTTTTGAACCATTATATGTAAATATATGTATCAAAAATGAAAGCTAAGTTAGCTGAATACAATTAACAGATACAAGTAATTGAAATCTCTTCAATCTAAAAATAACTAAATCAAAATAATTATTTTACATCAAAAATTACACTAAAATTATAAGTCTGAAGAAGTGTTAATCAAATAATTTATAATAAATTGCTAACAACTAATAAATTATAATCAACTAATTTATAATAAATTGTGATTAATTCTATTTCTTTTAAGCAGTTTCTATTTTGTAAGAGGTTCAGTTTAATAATTCATTACAAATACATCATAAAAAAGTCCCTATAATCTATATTATTCTACTGATAAAAACAATTATGAAAAAGAAATAGTGCACAAACCTTTTAAAAGTATTTTGTAAATGATAATATACAATTTTTGATAAATCTAACTACATAACACCTGCATCCAGGCTATCGCCCCTTATTGACACTACATTTTTGACGGGGGGGGAGGAGACATTGCAAAAACCAATACCCTCATTTACTATATTATTCCAATTATGAAAAAACATTTTTTTAAAAGAAATAGCACACAAACCTGCAAAAAGAATTTTCTAAAGTGTAGTAAGCAGTTTTTGATAAATCAGACTTCATATTAATGGCGTTCAAGCTGTCGTCACTTATTGCAGTACATTTTGGAAGCAGAGGGAGCAACATTTCAACCCCCCCCCCATTAGTTATATTATTCAATTGATCAAAACAAATTTCTAGAAAGAAATAGCACACAAACCTGTTAAAAGAAATTTCTAAAGGGTAGTAAGCAATTTTTGATAAATCAGACTTCATAATACCGGTGTCCAAGCTATCGTCACTTATTGCCAGTACATTTAAGACGGGGGGAGACAATGCAAACACCCCCTTACTCCCCATTCCTTATATTATTCCACCGATTAAAACAAATTTTGAAAAAGAAACAGCACACAAACTTTAAAGAGAATTTTCTAAAGGGTAGTAAACAATTTTTGATAAATCAGACCATCACATCGGTGTCCAGGCTATCGCCACTTATAGCCACTACATTTTAGACTCGGGGTGAGGGCGGAAGGAAGGTGCATCGGCACCTCAGAAAATATTCCGAGAAATGTTTCCACCTCCTGTACATTCTCTTTATAGGCAGAGAGAGGAGGAAAAGAGCATGCCACACCTGAGGGCAAGCGAGGCCGAAAGTGGTTTTAAAATTAGATTCCACTCTAAAATACGCAAAATAAAATCTTCCCCAGAGTGAGAAAAAGAAAGCCCTCCCCTCCCCACTTTTTTTCTTCCATTTTAGGCGCGTAGCATCCACAACAACAACAACAAAAGAAATAAAGACGAAGAGAAAAAAGAACGAAGCATAATTTTTTCCTCTTCCAATGTAGTCCCAGTAACTCAATTTGAGGTAAGAATGCTTTTTCACAATATTGAGCTCTCTGCAAAGTTCAGAGGGGGTTGCAAGTGGGTAAGAGGAGAAAGGCCAAACGATTTTTACCTCCGAAGAAACACCTCCTACTACCCACCAGCAATCCTCTATTCTTTTTTTTTAAAAATTCGGTTAATGTTACGTGTACACCCCTGTGGCATTCTTCCTTAACCCCACTTGAGGTTTTTCCCAGAAAAAAATCAGCAATTTCGAATCGCTTGAAAATTCAAAGAGAGCGCACGTTCGATTTTTGCTAGAAAAGACTTAAAGAATTATTCGATTTTTTTTCTAGCAAACAGAATTATTTATTGGTAAGTGAGCTTGTGAGTAGTTTTGAAAGGTAGGAAAAAATTTGGAATTTTACCGATCCCATTACCACAAATATATAAAACTTCAATTTAGAATTGCTTTTTGCAAACAGAATTTTTATAAACAGATTATGAAAATTTGAAATAAATACCAGTATTTGATATTTCGATATCTTAGTATCAAGAATCAAAATTTTAAGCATACCGAATTTTCCAAAATAAATACTTCCTTCCTTAAGTTTTAGATAAACTGATTATTTTTTCTCCAAATTTTTTTTAAAAAAAGGCGAGACCTAATTTTGAAAAAATTGAGATTATATTTTTGGTCACACGTCTTTTCATCGATGTGAAAATTGAAAGATTCTTCCATACTGACAATAAAAAGTTTAGAAATTGAAGAATTATTACTTACTGACAAGAGAATTTTAGAAATTGAGGGAGTATTCCTTTTGGGCAAGAAAAGTTTAAAAATCGAGGGATTATTCCTTACTGACAAGACATAGTTTAGAAATTGGGGAATTAGTTCTTACAGACAAGACAAAGTTTAAAAATTGAGGAATTATACCAAGATGAGGTTTAGATTGAAGCAGCCGAATTCCTTTCATATTTTTTTTCTTTTTGAATTTGGTGATAGAGATTTTATTTAATCATTTTTACTACAGGGGTAGTACTAAGTACATTTTTACTTTTTTTTATTTGGGGTTTAATTTACCTTCAAAGGCGATTCGGATGTTCGCAGTTCGGACAACTGAACTGATGAATTATTTTAAAATGTTACAAAAAAAGACATGTTTTTGCGTATTTACATACTACATTCAAATATCAGTCATAGATTATTTAATCATTTTTACTATGGAATTTTATTTGGAGTTCAGTTTCTCTTCTAAAGCGACCCGGTTAGTTACAGTTCGGAATTTCAACTATTATTAGATTCAGGCATTTGTCTTGAACAAAAATTAATTTAATCTCAAAATATTTGGGTAATAAAGAAATCACTTGAGCTGAAAAACTCCAGCGTCTACTTTTCTATCTGAAATTCTCTACGCAAGCACTCCATCTAGAAGATTAACTCAATCCAATTCTTACTTTTCAAACTTTAATTAATAACCGCCTACCTGACAATATCTGAAGGCGGGAGGAAAAATAAACAAACACACCAGTGATAAAACCAATAGAAAAAAAATGGAGAGTGGAGATTAAAAAACGACGAAAAAGAGAATAAAAAATCACTTCGATAAGGAAGGTATTTTTTATCACTCTCTCCTTCCCCTGTTCTCTAAATATCACTGCTTTTGATCGATTTCGGGGCTGCAAAAGAAGAAATTTTAAATGAAAAGAAGGAAATAAAACAAAGGGTGGTGAGGGGTGGAGCACCCTTTTAAATGGTTTGGCGGAGTAATTGCGATTTTAATAATGCTCCCCCAGAGCGCTTTATTAATCAGAGCGATCGCATTTTGGAAACAATTACCTCGTGCGTCAAGAGGCCCTGGTTAATAGGAAGGGCAATGTTGGTTTAAGCAAACCTATCAAGGTGCGAAGAAGATGAAAGAATAAAAAGAGGAGGTTTACAATTTGGCCATGTCCCAACCAACCATCATACAAATGCGCATGTGCAAACTGAGAACCAATTAATGAAGACATCAGCCTTCAAAATACTTATTTGTTCTATATATTCTTCGTAATGAAAGACATATCTCAACAAGTTAAAGTTTTCTACATTCACCACAAGATATTTTAATAATGAGTATGTTTACAAACTCTAACAAAGAATTTATTTTTTTTACTTAGCTTGAGAAGGAAGTAGTTAGTTATATTAACGTCCTATATTTAAGCAAACTACGGCTATTCGGAGACATATTTCATAGTTTTGAATGCGGTCAGATGACGAGGACGATCCCTGAGTTTGCAACCTCCAAGCCTACACATCACAGAGCGTTTCGCTTTGACTGAGTTAATGTGCAGCAGATCCTCTTACGAGATGATTCTTCGGTGGAATCGGGTAGAATCGAACCCAAAGTGCTCTGATTTCAAAACTGAGTCCTTACCACCAGACCACCATGCTTCTGAGGAGGAAGTAGAACAGCCACCTAGGAACAGCTCACCCAGTCATTATAATAACTGTTGAAATTCAATGAACTAGATCTCTGGTGATAATAGCATGGGAGATATAAATAATATGTCAGTTAATATGATTGAAGACCACAAATTGCGCGTGTTATGAGGCAAATACCAAATATTCTGGTATTGGCTTTAGGACTATCAATCGTCCTCACTATCACTGTACCGTTAGAAAAATCGAAAAATTGTTTACTAAAATTTTATTTTGATTGTTCAGATGTCCTCTAGCCGGATAATGTTTATTTTAGTGTAATCTATACTTATAATAAAGCTCAATGTGTGTGTGTGTGTGTGTGTGTGTGTGTGTTGGCGCTCTACAGGCCAGACCGTTGGACCTACAGCTACCAAATTTGGTACATGTATACCTTGGATGTCGGGAATGTGCACCTCGGAGCCCTTTTTTTTGAATTTTTAATTAGAATTTGAATTAATTAAAATTTAAGCGAAATTTTGAAGTTTTTCCGCTATAACTTCCGAAATTATTATTGGACAAAATGATTTTAACATCAATTTAAAGATAACAAAATTATCTTTCTAATGGTATCAGTGTTTTAATGTATAACTCAAGCTTCTATTTTTAACGAATTTTTAAAGAAATATTTTAACCATGTTTTTTTAGCACGTGACTGGATAAAATAAAACAATGCCGGAAGTTCAAATGAAAAAACAACTATCATCGTAAATCAAATCTAAAGAAATACAACTTTCAGCACGTGACTGGATAAAATAACATAAATATAAAATGTGATATCTTCTGTAAAAATAAATGCAAGGCAAAGGATTATAAGAAATCGTTTGCAATATTTATATCATTAATTCCATAAATTATCTTTATTTACAGTAAACGTGATTGAATTTAGACAGGATATGCATTGAAATCCCGATTTAATGACACATTTCTATTATCGTTTGCAATATCTGTATCATTAATTCAATAATTTTTTCCCTTTTTCGCTTTCTTTAAAAAACATCTTTAACATTTTGGCAATATCACCGAAAAAAACATTTTTAATATTTTGGAAGCATAATTGATCAATTATTAGAGCATTAAACTCAAAAAGTTTTTCCGAATAAAGTTACAGACTCTTTAACTACTAATAACTGACTCTTTTAACTTAAACTATTTCTTAAATTTTGGCCAAAAAATATGATTTAATTGGAAATTTTAGAATGCATTACTCATGGCGAACCAGCTGGTCGCCAAAGGCGGCTAGTATTAAATATTTCATACGAATTTAAGTTTAGAAGATAATTAGTACGGGTAAAATAATTGTGAAGATTCTATCAAAGCTGTGATTTTTTGAGGCGCAAGCATGCTAAAAAAATCCAAAATATATATAAAAAATGTGAGCAAAATAAATAAATAAATTCAAAACTCATTCGATGAGCGTTCTATTCCAAATAGCGTGATAAAAATGAATATACATTAACATGGATTAAATATGGTTATGTGCATACACTTCAACTTTAGCGCAAATTTCTGATATAAATAGAATGTTATTTTTCTTTAAATTCATTAGCAAACACAATGTACATTTAAATGCAATCGAATCGGCAATAATTGTGAAAAATCTACGTATGAAAATTAAATAGCTTATATCTCGTTAGATTACTTCTTTTTTTTTATATTTCATCTGAAAATGCAGCATCGTTTTCAGGTAGTAGAAATTCCAGAGAACATTTGCAAAAATTCCTGAGTTGCCATTTGCTGGAAGTTAATTTGGGTGGTCTAAATCGCAGGGAACTACAAGGAAGAGTCTTTTTCGCTTCTTCGAAGCAATCATATCGAAGAGTGAAATATTTTTGGAGAATCTCAAAGAAAAGAACGTTCAAACGACTTCCTTTTATGACTTTCTGTATAAATGGATACGTCATCAGACACACGTTTATTAAAGAATTTTGATGATTCTTTGGAATTCCAAACGAAAATACTTCGGCTCAATAGAAGACGTTAATGATTTGGCTCTCATGTTGCATAGGAGCGTTATTGCTTTGCTTTTAGCTGAGAAAAGGAGTGCCATGTGTCAAAGGACATTCACAGTCGCCATACTTTACTATGGCGAAATTAAATAGAACAGTATCAGTAATATACTTCATGAAAATACTTTATTTTATGAAATTTTTAGGCATTACAGTCAAATGCTTTCAGCAAGTTGGAATTTATCAGAACATATTCAATACAAAAGAATCTAAAATAATTACAATATAATTATCTATTTAAAAGGTAATATTTAATGCGTGTAATATTTGCGTATAACAATGAGTGTAATATAACATCCAATGAGTTCGATTGAGTATTTGAATACGATTTGCAAATGCTTTCAACAAATTGAATTTATCAAAAAAATTTCAATACAAAAGAATCTAAAAATAATTAAAAATATAACTATCCACTAACAAAGTAATATTAAATGCATATAATATTTTATATAATATTACACTGAATGCGTACTATGTAGTATTTTGTTGATACTTTATTGGTATTTGTAAATGCTTTGAACAAATTGAATTTATCAGAAAATATTCTTAACAAAAGGATCTAAAATAATTACAATACAGTTATCTGCTAATAAGATTGTATTGAATGCGTATAATATTTGCTTGATTTGTAATGAAATTGTTATTTTGTCTACCGAACTTAATTTTACCAAAAATTTTAATTATTTCTAATGAAATACGTTAAGAAATATGTATAAGAAGAAGTAGATGCAATGTTAACGCTTTTCATTTATTTGGTAACCCCTTCCTAAAAATGAATTAAGAAAGAAATTCATTTCTAATCAACAAAATTAAAGTTGGAACCGAAGAAGGAATTTGTTCTGAATGAAATATAATTTTAAAATTACCTAACATGGCAACACAGAAGATTTAATAACTGTTATAGAAAGTTGTATTCGTTAACTATTGTCAACCATTTTAGTTTTTATTAACATAACAATATAAAATCAAATGCCTATAATATTTGCCAAACTTTTAGAGAAACTGCTATTTTGCTTGATTTTTCCAAATTACGTTGCTATCGAAGATATTTTTTTTACCAAAATTATAACTATTTCTAGCTATTTCTAATTGTAACTATTTCTTCTAATACTTTAGAAAAATGCATATGAAAAAAGTTAGCTTCAGTTTTAAAACTTTTACTTTATTTGGTAACCCCTCCTCCCCCCAAAATATCAAATCCCTAATTAATCAAATTAAAGTTGGAATTGGTGATGGAATTTTTTAAAAAATGAGACTATAATGATCTGGCACTAAATCATTGATATAAAGCATTAACAACTTGCACAAACAATTCCATTATGTTTAAGAACCAAGTTTATTATTATTTTTCTTTTTGAAACAAAATTTTATCATAAACCTATTATAGAAGATTCAGTAACTATAATTGAAAAGTTGTATTCTTTAATCATGACCAATCATTTTCGTTTTTATTATCAAAATAATATAAAATCGAATACCCATAATATTTGAGAGACTTCTAAAGAAAAAACTGCTATTTCATCTATCGAGTTTAATTTTACAAAAATTATAACTACTGCAAAATAAATATTTTAAAAAAGAAGCATAAGTAGAGGTTTAAATAAAATAATAAGAAGCGGTTGCTTCAATATTAAACTTTTATTAAATTTGACAACCAACCAAAAAAAATTCTAAATTTAAAAAAGAAATTGATTTATAATTAACTTAAAATTGGAACTGAAAAAATAATTTGTTTAAAATGAAGCAACAATGGTCTTCGATTAAATCACTAAAACAAAGAACTAACAACTAGAATAGACAATTTCACTAAATTTAAGAACCAAATATACTGCTATTTTCCTTTTTGAAACATAATAACTTAATTTAGAAGATTCAATAACTTTATTGGACTACTTTATTGATTCAACTTTTTTATTGAAAATTGTATTCTTTAACTATATAATCAACCTTTTTCATTTTCCAGAAAAGTTTGAACTGTTAAGGGTACTCTGTCTCGCCAATTCCGTCTTAATATTCCAAATCAATAAACTGTTACTGGGAAGAAAAAAACACACACTTCTTTGAAGTAAATGAGTCCACAGTATCTGAAGTCTCCGTGGCGCCTCCAAAAGTCGATTAGACGAATGTCTGTCCTGTGACGGTGGACAGTCATTAAAAAAGAAACACGCCGACCTCTCAAATTATTTACGTTTTCCGATAAAACATTATTCTTCTGGAGGCAAAATAGCGATGAATCACGAAATAAACTTGTAACTGAGAAAGAAAACGACGGAAAACTTTCAAACTAAACAGGTACTTTAAAACTATGGCAATATGGTGTTTTGAAACCCCTTCCGACATCTAATAACTTGCTGAATCGAAATCACATAAAATATCACTCAGGATTGTAATATCCATAATATTTACCAATTTTAGGAAAAGAAAATCAGAATAAAACTTAAAGGTAGATAAATAAGTCTCTTGTAATAGTTTGAAAAAGCACTTTAAAAGTAAATTATAGTTCGTATTTACGACACAATGATGTTAGATGAACTTAATTTGAAGTGAAATGGCTATTTTATCGGGAAAGATGCAACGAAATTAGTTTAAGCGTATTAGAAGATTTGTTTGAGCTAAATTTATCGTTCTCTTCAGTATAGGCAATTAGTATTTATAAAAGGATTGGAATGGTTCATGTACAAAAAATTGGTACCTGTTTTCTTGCGGCAAAACACATTGTTTTAATGTTTATTTTATTTTCAATTCTATTTTTTTTTCGATGGCTCTGAAAAAATATTTTGCTATGATACTTATGTTCCCCAATACTAATGTTTTTTCTTCCATTTATGTTGAATGTCTGAGTTACTAAGGAAAGCGGCATTCGAATTCCATCTTCATAACTTAAAATTGCATTTTCCTGATTTTAACCTTCGTGGCCTAAAATTGTAACTTCTCTCTGTTGAATCATGAATATAACTTTCAAAATAGAGATGAAATAATGTATTACTTAAACTTTTCGACTGAACTATGCATAAAATTTGTTGCGCATTGCTAAAATATTGAGTTTAAATTAAATTGTGAATTCCTTTCACCTGTTTTTGCTGTCTCAAATACGAAATTTAGAAAAAGCTTCGTCATTGTCAAGAAATTCGAACTCAGGATTTTGAATAATCGCCATGCTTTAGATCTCCCTGAGGCCGAAAATCACATTTTTGAAAATTGTCTATGTATCCTTAAAATACTTTGAGCTAGAAAGGTAAAATTTGGTATACGGTCTAATAACCAAATTCGTATATTTCTTCAAATTTTGAGCAAACTCCGTTACGAGGAAGCCCATCTGTCCGAAAATAAGTTAAGAGGATGAAAACAAAACGAAGAGAGTCAAATGAATACAATTTGATACACATATAGAATATCTATACTGTTAACATCTATTCAATTTTTAGGCAAAAGCAAAAAGGGGTTGTCGGTCTGTTTTTTCAGAAACATGTAAAAAGCGAAAAGCATAAATGCATTGACTTTTATATGTCAAATCTGGTATAGGATTTTGCGATTATAAGAGGATTTTTTTTTCAGTTTGTTTCCAAGAACACATCTAAAAACACGGATTTGATTTTCTGGTACCATTTATACAGTAGAAATCTTTTAAATTTTGAGCCAAATCTGTGAACTGGTTGTTTCTGTCTATCTAAACGATCAGAAACATGCAAATGGAGATAAATTAAAAACGCAACGACATAAATGTATGATTTTGTGGTTGTAAGTATAGCTCAATGTGAAATTGTTATTCTTTATAAATTATTTTATTAGACTGGGAATGATTGGCTTAAAATAAAAATTCGATTTTCAAATACTATAATCCACATTTCAGAAAGCAAACTCCAAATAATTAGCTAAGGATAATTTGAAAAATTTAGCAAAAATGCTAAAATTAAGTCAAAAATATTCCGTCGTTATTGTACTTCAATGCCACGTGAGACATCCTTTGAGATAACACTTTTATTAGATAGAGAGTATGCGTGAAAGTTTTGTGAGGACCACTTCTACACTCCGACTATTAACTTTTAAAAGAGGGTCTTCAGCAGAAATTTTAATATAAAGCCTTTTGTACCAACGGTTATTCATGGCCAGCTTATTCACTTTGAATATTGATTTTTCTGATGTAAACTAATAATATGAAAAATATTTATTACAAATTTCGTCTCATATGATTTAAGATTTGTAAACTATAAATATTATAGAATCATTCAGCGACAAATGGTTGCAAAAACTTCACAAAAAAGCAAGTATTAACAGCATTATTATTTTACCAACCATTCCTCTAACATTCTGGGAATGTGTTAAAAACAAATTAAGAACATTTACCTTCACAGATTCTTTGTGCAATTATATTTCATACTCAGATACTTAACAATGAAAAGTTTAAAGTAAAGCATTAAAGGAACTGCATTAACACTTAACAAAACATTACTCTAACTTTCCAATGGAAGTATTGTCAGGCAAATGATAAACAAATCTGAGGGAAAGTTTTCAAAAATAATCACCCACGTTATAAATCATTTCCTACCCGAGTTGGGGCGTATACCATTACCATGCCTAATGACCGCCTTTGACGAAAAGAAGATTAATTGCTCGCTGTTTTAGAAACGTTGGGAAATTGAAACAACTTTTCAGGTTAGTACGAAGAAAAAAGTGCGATGTGTCAATAGCATGGCTTTTATTTTCAGTTAACAATTGGACTCATAGAATTTATTGATTTTATGCACTTTCCGTACAGTTAAAATTTGTCCTAGTAATCATTTCATTTATAAAAGTTATTTTCCATTTTAGTAAGTTGGTTATATTGAATAAAAAAAGCGTATAGACAAAATTAAGTTTGTAAATTTTGTGTGATAATATTAGAGGTTAATAATATTTCTTTATTGAATTAATCATTTATATACCTAAAAATAGATTAAGTATTATTCATAATGATGATAATTATAATAAAGAAATAATTACGAATGATTAGGGAACCCCAAACACATTCATTGATCCTATTTTTATTTTATACGAAAAGCTCTAGATATATCATTAATGGTCGCCTCTCTCTCCCCCGCCTGTCTATTTGTGAGAGAAGTATGAAAAACAATACTTTATTGTACTTTACTCATAGAAAAAAAATCCCCAGCTTCAATAACTGCACCGATTTCTGCATTTGTTTTTATTTGAAAGCTGATGCTCTTTAGACATGCAATCAGAAGTCTCCTTTCAAATTTTACACCTAATTTTCCAAAAATATCGCAAAATAAAACTCACATGTTGATTAAAACGTCAATAGATGTTAGTCAAAAAGATAAATAGGTTTTTTGTGTCTATCACTAAATCTATTTCTAGTTCTACGCAACTCTACATGTTCGGGAGCAGGGCCGAAATAAATTCAAAATCAAAATTCTTCAGTCAACGTATAAAGCACTACACTGTGGCTATTAGAATATCTTTACATAATCCCCAGCATTAATAAATGGATCGATTTCGCTAGTTAATTTATTCATTTTTAGTGAATAATTAATTATTCTGAATGCCCTTTGTATAGTGAGAAAGTATAACTTAAGATATTATTTTCATATGGTATAGTATAATTCAACAACATTGATTAGTTTAACTACACTAATTCAAACTATATCTTGGGTATTAGCTGGTTGCTGAAGTTGGCAGTGTATTATTCAATCGTCCACATAGATGCAATTTTCTTTATGATTATGTTTGTCATTTATGATTACTTTTGTCATTTATGATATGTGGAAATTATTATCCACATATCATTAAATATCCGAAAAATTCATCAATAATGTGGACGATCTTTAGGATTCGTTTCGCCGAAAAAGATACCTTCAACAATCATATTGTGCAAATTTGATTAATATTGTCATCTTGTATAGAAATTGCTTTTAAAAAATAACTAAATTTACATCAATAGTTGTGAGGTACGAAGTAAATTCATAGCAGTAATAATTGCTATGAAGACAAAACAATATCAAATACACTATATGCCAATCTCTCACACAGCTACAATGAGTTTTGTTCTTAGTAAATATAAGACAATAATGATGGATTGTTTTTTTTAAAAAAAGATCTACTTTTAGAAGTAATAGTTTCTTAAAGGGGGTAAATGAGCTTTTTTTTTTTTCTTTTCTCTCTCTTCAATGGAGAAAACTTTTCTTTTCAATGATGAAACTATTAGGAAAAAGTCCTTATTTGTCGTATTTCAGTTTATCTTTTCTCATCGTAAAGAATAGAAACAAAAAATATATACTGGAAAGAAAAAGAACATCCGATGTCGAAAGAAATGTCGATCACAAAAAATGTACAAATTAAAAATGATTGCGAAATAATAGATTAAATTCAGTTTCTGAACCGTTATTTTAATGGTGTTATAAAATTGGTAAATATTTTAGCGAATATATTAATATATTTGGTTATATTAACATACGTTATATAACCAAATACATTATGCCCAATATATATATATATATATAAGATATAATACCCAAATATGTAGCTAATATAATATCTGTTATACAGCAATATATTAGTCAATTGTTATACAACTTTAATAGTAATATTAAACCCCCGTTTTAAAGCCACACTAGAGCTATTTTAGAAGGAACCTCACAATACTGGACAGCGATCAAATGATGAGGATGAAGCCTGAGCTGATGCCCATTTCTCAAAATTCCACACCACATAAACAGGAAGAAGTTTAGCCCAAGCGGATTTAACGTCCAATAGGCTTGCTTACGCGACAGTCCTTCGGTGAATTTGGGTCTTCAAACATTCTGGTTTCTTTATCACTAGACCAAAGACTTTACGATTGTTTTCTCGAGTATATTTAGTTCCACTTTTCAGAAATAATGGAAATATTTATCACAAAATAATAATAATAGAAAGAGTAATATTTACAAGAAAGAATAAGAAAAATAAATTCAATCGTTTTTTCTTTCTATCTTTCTACTCACCCACCCCTTCATCCAGTAACTTCTGTTAGTTTACTTAACTTCATTTCTTCAAAATCTCAGCGGGTATAGCTGCCGATTAAATTTATTATTCTTTCATTTCTATTAACGTACTTAAAATCCACCTTTACAGTAAATACAAAGCTCAAAATATTTCTTTGAAGGAAAAAAAGAAAGAAAAGGAAGAAACACCTCGGCACGGCGAAACAGGTGTCAACATAAAACTTTTATATTATTAATAACGGAAGTGAGAGGGGTGTAGGAGAGCAAGCATATCTTGATGTTCTAGAAAAGGCCGAGGCTCAACGGATTTGTTGAAGCTCGTAATTTCGGTAATGGAAGGATTTTGATGCAGGGTCGGCGCATTGCATGATGGGATTGTGAAAACGGGGGAAAATAGTCGGCGTGAGGCACGCGAACGGTTCCCACGGGGGGCTTAGCTCAATAAAAAGACCCCCTCCTAAAAAATCTTATAAGTCTAAGTAAAGAAAAGGAAGAGTTGAGGAAAAAGAGGAGGGGGAAGGAGTTCCAAGAGACGAGTAAAATCTGAGTGATGCTCCCTCCCTCCTTAATCGGGAAGCTGTGCCGGGGCGCTTAGAAATAAAGTGGGTGAAGGTGCGCCCCAGGTCTGGAGGAGTAGAAGAAGGGAAGGTTGTGAGGCGGTAACATTGCCAGGAGATAAAAAGCGGTACAAATGGCAGATTTCACATCCTGGGGGGAAAATGGAACGCGAGTACGATAGAAACACACAGGAATGGAGCATTTTTCTATGATATGGCCTCTATAGGGCCTGCAACGGTTCTCAGAGATATAAATCCGTCATCAAAAAGCACAGTTGTGCAATTGTGAAGGTACATTCTGTTTACAGTGGTTTTAACACAATCATCGTAAAGGGTGTATACAAAAGATAAGATTTTTTTTTTCGCTGAAAGTTGTAAAAAAATATGTTGATCCGCGAGTTCGTAAAATTCTAAGAGCAGTTGACAGATATGGAAAGAAAGAAAAATGAAATTGATTATGGTTAGGTTCTATATACCTCGTCCACATTATTAATAGTGGGATCCTTTATGTATCTTAACAAAAGAAAAATAGCTACGATACCACAGTTCAGCAAAAACTGTGTGTTCGATGGCTTGAGCGAATAGGTTGACATTACATGATCTGAAGCCAAAACTTTGAAGAACTGTAGTCTTGCCACTTATTACTATTTACTAAAGATAAGGTGTACAGAAATTTAAAAAAATCTCGATATTTGATATGATAATAAAAAATAAAATAATTTAAATTGAAAGAATTGATTGAAAATAATAATTTATCTCGGTTTTTGATATAATAAGATACTTAGAATTAACGTAGTGTAAGTATTGTTTGATATCGTCAATTAAAAAGAATTTTTTCAAATTTTTTACGTTTTGTCATCAATTGCAAAGCACATAAAAATACATCAATCAGACTATATATCAATCAATCAGAGTAACTCAATTTTTGATTTAGTAGGATACTTGGAATTACATATGAGTTAGTACTTATTGTTTGATACGACCAAATGAAAATAAAAGAATTTTTCGAACTATTTTTTCACCGTGTATTGCATTAGTAGCACAGCAAATCAAAATAAATCAATTCGTTTATATATCAATCAATCAAACTAATTCGACTTTTGACATATTAGGATTCTTTGACTTACGTTTGAGTTAGAATTTATTGCTTAATATGATCAAATAAAAAGTAATGAATATTTTAAAGTAATCTCAAATGTTTTAGCAGTTAACGCTATTAATTGCATATCGTATGAGCATTTAATTTGTGGCACTAATTTAAAAGAAAAAAGATGCACTCGAGTTGCGAAGGGATATTTGTTGGTCAATAAAATTCTTTCCAGATCATTAAAATACTACAAAAAGAACAGCTATTTAAAAAAAAAAACTCAGTGGCGAGATATCAGTGTTACTTCTTGTGTTAATGCATTTTTATAACTTGAAGAGGAAAAAAATATTTTTGTAAAAATAAGATCAATATGTATGGTTAACTATGTTACTGGAGCTATATTTTATAGCACATTTAATCAATAACATTACTTAATAATAAATCTGATATGCAATTAAGTTCTTTTGACAGTTAAAAACAACATTTCTTTCTTAAACTTGAATATATTAAACGTTATCTAAACTGAATCACAGTATTTCTTTACTAGTTTAAACCGATTAAATTAAAAATACCGAGAACGAATTAAGATTTAGGTGTGAATATACGATAAGCGATATAATTGTGCATCTGTATGATACGATAGCGAAACATTTGTATTATAATTACTAAATCTTGTAAACTAAACTTTATATTTTCATTAAAATATAATACTATGTTTATAATAATTAAGAAAAAGAAATGATTTTCAATCCATCAAATATATTTTAAGAAGTTTTTCCTATTTTGCCATAAGAAGATAGAAAAGACATTTCTTTTATTTATTTACAATCCGGTCATTAAAAATTCGAAGATCAATGATTAATTCCTCTTTCAAATTTTGTATTTAATTGGAAAATTATCGATATATACTTTCAAATTAATATACTGTTAGATAGCTATAAAACGTGCATTCATTTATTTTGTGCACTAAGTCATCGATCGTTAAGTATTTTAAAGAAAAGTTACTAGTTTCCAATATAAAAAATATTATTTGTCCCAATTCCATTATCGCTGACTACAATCCTCAGATACATATTTTCTTTTCTTCACACATTTTATTTCTTTGCATGCAAACAGAATTATATTTTGAAAATTTGCGTTCGATTGATTGAAAAATAAATTGTTTTCATTGAAACATTTTTATCATACTTTGAAAAATACAGCACATTGTTAAATAGCTCATTATTCTATATTTTGATGAGAATACTACAAATAATGATGGAAAATGTAATAACATATTCTTTAATACTTTTTTACATCATAGCTCCATATAATATTCAGATTCGATTGATTCTTTTTGTCACTAAATTCTTCAGATTGGCATTAACAGACAGCACTGACAATTTGGAATATTTACTTGTGATTGATTTAAAAAAAACTGTTCAGGAAAAACAGTTTAATTTCCCTCAATTGTCGAAAACGGCACGAGCAGGGGAGGAATACGACAGATTACGATATATCGTTTTCATTTTCTTGCGGGAATCGATTGGGCAGGAAATAATGAGCCCCATTCTCTCTGCCAGCAGTTTAAAAGCCCTCCCCAAAGATCGATTATCGAAGGGCGTAATGAGGAGTGTTCGACATGCGGAGATTCGTGTACCGAAAAATATAGATTCTTTTTCTTCACGAAGGAGGGTTGAAATATAAATGGATACCCGATAGTGGTCAAGATTCGTTGTTCCATGCGTGCAGCTGCCACAGGGCCCCTTCAGGTCAGCTACCGTGGGCAGTCCAAGAAAACAGACGACCGGTATCGATGAAATCGATACAATACTTAAAGTGGTTGAAGGTTGCAGAGTGTAATTTTTATCGATGAATCGTTTTTCAATCAGACCTGTTCTACTGGATTTAAAAGTCTTAGTTTTCAGTCGTTTTTATGCAAAGGACTAGAGACAGATTATCATATACTGTCCTCGGTTTTTGAAGTTGTTGAAAAAATTCGACTGAAATGAAAACCACTAAACTGATCCCAAAGTAAAATATGAAAGAAGAATTACAAGAAAGAAATAGGGATCAATCCATATAATATTAATCTTTAATTCATGCAGTAATTAATTCAAGTTTGGGCTTATTAAAAGAAGCTGACGTTTTAGTTAATCTGCTCCATTAAAGTTACTATGCTTGAAAAGCATTTAGTTGAGAAATAAATGCAGTTTAGTTCTGTTACTTCTATGTCCCATTTTGAAACAATGAAATTAGTCCGTATAGCATCAGTCTTCAATAATCAGTCTCTAAATTTAGCTAAACAAATTTAAGTATGGGCTAGTTAAAAGAGGTTAACGTATTAGTTAATCTGCTCGATTATTGTTACTATATTTGAAATGCATTTAGCTGAGAGGCAGAGGGAATTTACTTTAGTTACTTCTACGTCCACTTTGAAACAACAAGTTAATTAGTCCGTATAAAAGTTAATTAGTCCGTATATACAAGTTAATTAGTCCGTATATATAACTATTTTGCAAGTGGTGATATCTTAATAAGCCAGTAATAGCCACTAGACATTTTTTTTTGAGAAAAGGGATTTTAAACTTGAAAACCTCTGGCTTCAAAGCTAAAACTTTTCCATATAGACCCCGGCAACATGTGACCAGAAGTAGAATTCAAAATACTTGTTTGTTAGTGAATAAATATCTAGCATCACATATCAGCAAAAATTACTATATCTGAATAGCTACTGAACATAGAGTTCAATCAGTTGTTTTAAAACGTTAGCAGTTATTCAAAACATATCCCTATAAACGTTTAAACGTAGTCACGTTTTTAAGAAGCTACCAGAAGATATTGGAACAGACTTTCGAAAGCGTGGTCAATTGATAATAACGACGTCTGAGTCAACGCAATACAGTCCTACTCTCAAAATAGCAATCACGATGAAATCGGATTTCGGATCAATTAAGCGGGAAATCCTCCTGTTCGATTAAATAATTCAGTATTTTGAAACTACCCAAGTCTGTTTGTCCCATCGCTAAGTCCTTTGATGTACGACTAACTCTTAATTAGATGATGTATCCAATCTTGGTAATTTATTTTAATTGTAATCTGCATAATAACGTGAAGGACATTCAAAGTACTTACATATACCCGAGTGTTTTCCCCCTTTAATAATTATTTGAACTTAATTTCAAATTTAAATATCAAAAATTCCGTATTTCAATACTCAAGGCAAATATATTATAAGTAAAGAATGAAATGACATATTATATGAATATATTTTTCATAACTAAAGAAAAGCACATAACGTGTAACACTAAGGCATACTTTCTTCTTTTTTTATAATTAAAAAAAGTATATAAGAACATGCTTGATATGCTTATTTCTGAAATGTGCAGATAATTGCAAAACAAAATGCCACAGCACAACAACTATGCCATATGACTGTAAAATGATTGGGTTGGATATTTTTTTAAGTTAATTTAAGCTCTTAAATATAAATTCATATTCCTGACAAAAGTGCCATGTAAAAAATTGCATTAAAATACAAAATAAAATCAAAAGAGAGATAAAAAATACAATATGTGTGGAAAAAAGTGTTTACTTATTACTATTGTTAATAGTGTAGCCTGGCCCGAATGGAGCAACGTTTCGAGCATGGTTAATTGTCTAATAACGGCAATAACATTGCGTTTTAATAGATAAGCCTATTAAGAGTTGCAATTTGAAGTTGTATTAAATGCTTTCTTAATATTTGATTCGATCTATTCTAATACAGGTTGATTTATAAAGAAGTATATATTTTCTAGATGCTGGAAAGCAGAAACAGTAAAAGACAAGAACCACCTTAGTGAATCATAAGGTAGGTATACTCACAAAGTTTGTCTTCCGACATTGATAATCACATAGGCAGTGGCATATGAGTCACGTAAATAGTCAGTTGAAATGGCGGAGTGGAGAAGGTTTTTTTTGTTAGTTTCAATTTTCCAAAACGGCATCCATAACTGTCATGCAATTTTCGATAGCTATTTGGAAAAGAAGCTCCAAACAAAATATCTATTTATCAATGGTATGTAAAATTTAAAACTACGGGTTGTTTGTGCGAAAGTATAAGTCTTGGACGATTCCCCCTTGCAGCAAGAAGTTGTTATTCACCGAAACTTGGATAAATGAACGCAAAGTTAAGTCATGAGGTGCATATTTCTCAGCCTACCGTCTGGAGAATTTTGTAAAAGAAGCTGAATTCTATTGCATACGATGTGCAGGTATTGCAAAATCTAAATAACTTTGACAAACAAAACCGGTTTTAATTTTTTGGCGATATGCAGGTTCATTTTTAAAATGATGACTTTGCCGATCACTTAGTTAGTGGAAAAGTACACAAGCACAATATTATCTTTCTAACAAAACTTAAAATAACTCATATAATTGTGTTACAGGTGACATATAATATATTACATTGTTCTTGATTTATAATGCATTGAAATTGAAAAACCCTGTACTTCATTGAATTTACATCGATAAAAACTTATAGGGAATAAATTGCATTGAATTTCAACATAACTGTACTTATTATAACTAAATTTATCATAATTATCTCTTTGTTTCTCATTTTCCTCACTTCAAACAAATAGACTCGCCTGTCTTTGTTCAAAGTCCATCCGATATATCGTAAAAAATGATATAAGTAGATTTTCTTACATAAAATCAGAATCAATATTTACTGCATAATTCTACAATCGATATAAAGGGCAAAAAGACAATTCACATATTCATTAAGCTATTAAGCGACAGCTCTGAACGATGAAGTTTCTGTTAAAAATATAAATTGTTTGATGTCATCTTTCCTGATCTCGAAAATGAAAAATTACGTTAATCCAGCATAAGCCAAGTGAGGTACGTTGAATTTTACCTGGCAAAGATAAAATTTCAAACAAAACACCAAGAAAAAAACTTCATCATATCCCCCATACCTGTCGGTTATATGTCATATTATTCTCTCTTTCTCCATTTTTTTAATTAACTGGAACTTTCGAACATGAAAACATTTTTCGATTTCTACCTCGAGGGCGATCACTTTTTCCCCCTTCATCTTTCTTGAAGAAAAGCGGGGATGGGGGCTGCCAGTTGATGTTCCCCTGAAAACAATCTGCCGTCATCAGTAATTGCTTCCTTTACATACATGTCGCCGCGAGTTTAAACAAAAAGATACCGACAGACACCAGGGGAAGGTAGAGAAATGGGGGAGTGTTCATTGTCACTTCGAAATGAAAGAGCAAACAAGGGGTTGAGGAGAACTGTCGAGAACAAACTTAGCCAACAAATTAAGAGGGCATTCCAACACTCCTACAACGCAAACAAAGGGGAACCCTTCTCAAACGATAAAAAAAATTATTTACATACACATATGAGTAACACGGTCATTTTTTGATTTCTCCAGCAATAGAAGAACGGAAGTGAAGTCACTGGTAAGGAAAATCGGTTGATAAATGCGAACGTTCTTGTAATGACATTTTAATAACGGCCGAGAATTCCTACTTTTTTTTCCACATCTATTTTTTTTATCGTTTTCATTTTCAAAGGCAAAAGTGATTAATCATAAAGTAAATAGCAGACTTTCCAACACATTTTGGAAAATATTTGGTGGAGATTTTTTTCAATCTATAAATTTAAATGCGGTTTTCGGTCGGTTGACGGATTGAAGATAAGATTTTTTTCCCATCTTACTTTTCATTCCATATAAAAGTTCACTAAGGTTCCCCCTTCCTTTTTTTTATAAATCTCGAGATAAATTTATAAGAAATTTTAATAAAACTCAAGAAGTGGAATTTTTTTTCTTGCCCTTTTCTAACAGAATTCGTCAGGATTCGTAATTTATTAAGCAAAATCAACTGACGTGAGCTCAAAATTAATTTCATTTTCAGGAAAGGCAAATATTATATTTTGAGAAATGTCAGAGTTGTTAAAAAGAAAATCCAGATATTTCATTTCACTCCGAGAAATTCGCAGGTAAATGACCCCCGTGATTTGATTTTTAATTCTCTATCAAAAGCTGTTTACACTCTAAAGGCCTCTTATTGCAATGGCATTGTTGGAAACAATAATTCCATTAAATTGACAAAAGTGACAGGAAAAGAATTAAAAGAAGTAAATTAAAGCTTTCTTACATGAATAAATAGACAAACTTCTATTACTAACTTCCCTGAATTATGTATTTACAATAAAAAAAATGAAGTGTCGTCGAATGAAATATAAATCGCATAGTTTTTGATGGAATTCGTTGACTCTTTTTATGGAATTTTATTTGATGTCAAACGATTCTTTAAAGCTTTTCTTCCTTCATTTTTTTAATCTATGATTTTCTATTTGATTATTTTAACTCCAAGCAATCATTTAAAATTTAAAACTAAAAAATATATACAGGGTTATTATTATAATTGAATTTACCTATAAACAGCATCCTACAACGCAAATGGATGAAGGTATTGCAGCGAAATTTGGTATACAGACTATACACGAAATGCATTCACGGAGTTTCGAAAAAAAAAGTCAAAAATATCCACCAGAGGGCGCCTTTTCAGGAAAAACACTAAATTTAACACAATAAACTCCCCAAAACCGAATACACAAACAATATTAACAATACAGAACAAGAATTATGTGTAATATGTGTGAAAAACCGGAAAACGCTATTTCTAAGGGGGAAAAATGTCGAAATTTGCATGCTTGCGAAGAAGTGGAAGTTTTATGTATAACACGTTAGAATAAGAGCTTGCAGTTGTTGTCATGCTTTATGTCAGTATTTGCAGCTGTAATGATAACGGTATCTTGTTACAATATTGAATGACTTAAGGAACTCCATAACACTTCATGTGTGAAGCATCACACTGATCAGCTACGATCTGTTGTTGAATGCACCGTGCACCAACTTGAGTGAATGAAAGTGGTCACATGGAACCTATTTCCCTACATACTCCTGGACACGATTAACAACAGCTCTTTTTGTGCAATTTCATCCTAATATGTTCTTGTTTCTGCAAACTAAGCAACGTACTGTTGTTTTTCCCTTGTCATTATTTAATGTGGTTCGATGACAAGGTGATCAAAAACTAGTCAATAAATGTTTATATTATTTCTGTATTCCGTTTTGGTCATTTATTGAGTTAAAATTAATGCTTTTCCGATAAAGAAACCTCTGGTAAACATTTTGGAACTTTTTTTTTTCGAAATTTTGTGAGCGCATCTCATGTATAGACTATATACCAAATTTCGTTGCAGTCGTTCCCTCATGTATGATGCAGTTTGCAGGGGAGTTTAATTATAAGTTTAATTATTCAAATTTAGTAATATATTCAAGAAAATATTCAATAAATCTTTTAAATATATTAATGAGCGTCTTCTCCGACTATTAAGGCTTAGCTACGTTTTAGCGGAGATAAACTTTGTTTATTTTACTTTCTCGTACAAAGAGAAAGTACTGTAATTGTCAAAATGTTCTATTTCGGTATTTGGAACATTTGTACGTTTCAGACCTTTCTGAGTTCGATAATACCATTATTGATGTTATGTTTCGCGATGTACAAAATTTAAAAACGCGACATTTGTAGAATGAAATATGATATGCTGTCTTTACACTAAAAATTCAGATTTCAACTCATATTTTTAAATTGAAATCTGTAAGTCACAAGTCCGTCAAGCCGTATGAAATTCAAATTTGCAGACTTTTAAATTCATAGAAATTTGCATTTTTAAAAATTCAATAGAATTATAGATACGTGCCAAATTTCTTCTAAAATATGTTGATCGGTTTGCTACCTGTCTGTCTGTCTATATGAGGGTTTGTTTTAAATTTATTTACTGGGCTTTTGCTCAATACTACTGCTTCATTTCTAAATGCCCAAAACAACATTTACGTGAGTTATTAAATATAATTCCTTGAAAGAATTTCTAAAATGAAAAAAAATACCACGTTTAACAATGGAAAATAGAAATAATTTAATTTAGAAAAATATGAAAAAAATATTTCATGACGATTTTTTTTGTTAGCTTACAGAGGTCAAAAATCCTTTTGAATAAGATTAGAATGCAACTATTTTTCTTTAAAGGTTTTTTTTTTCATTTTTTTTTAAGGACTAAAAAATAATATTTCATACTTTCTTCTTGCCTGCAAGTACAGTAAAATGGAGGAGTTAGATAATATTGAAAACTCTCGGATTTGATTGAATGTTTTGATTCGGAAACGAGGTAGAATGACGTCTATTTTTTCTATAATACATTAAACAACTCGGATTTTGATAGCATTGAAAGCATTGATTTTTATAATATTTGGGATATTTTGGTATTGTTTTTGCTTCACTTTATCCTTTATCTACAAACACGCAAACTGTATACAATGGTGTTCGCTGAGATCAATCAACAACAAAAAACAATTGGAGTGAGAGATGATTGATATATAGTCTTGTCGCCGACTGAGCAGATCTGATCGAAATTTCGAACCAATTGGTGACAGAGAAACAGCTCAAATTGCATATTACTTTCTTTATTCCACTATAAAATACAACATGTACTCTATTGTGGTGTTAATGTACCAAAAAGTCGAGAAAAGAATACTCCGAATTATTTTTTTTATTACGTTACTTTGGAAATCTTGAGTACTTTGTTATCAAGCATTTTAATTTTACATGAACCAAAATTAGGAATTTGATAATAATTACAATTTGTGTCTATGAACTACAAAATTTTCAACTTTATTAATTTCCCAAATAAAGCATCAATTTTTTTTCAATGCATACAATCAAAAGTAAATACAGGGATTGTAGGTAAATCAGAACATTTGATGATTAGTCTAGAAGACAGAACTACTCTGGTATGTTTGGTGGTTAAAGTGGTAATCAATTGAATTTAGATATTATTTATACTAGAAGAAATTTATTACCAAAACAAAATAGTGCTTTATGAAATATATAAACTTTAAAAAATGTGAAATATATAAACTATGCATCTCAAATATATACAGCGAACTTATAATAAGCAAAACTATTTACCAAACAAATTTCCAGTAATTTGACTTTATATAAGTATGTCTCACCGCACTCATTACCTGTTTTTCTTAAATCTTTTTTATACTCTACAGTTTGTAGTTTTTTCCTGGCCATTTCTAAAAGTTTTTAACATTTTTCCAAAATTTATTGATTTTCATCGCTATAATCTTATAATATTATGAGTCCAGAATACTTACATTGCTTCAGTCCCAACGAAGTTTATGCCAGTTTCTCTATAACACATTTTATATGCAAATCAAGCGAAAATGTTGGTTTCATCAAACATCTCCCATAGTCGAATTTTCAACCGATAATGAGCTAATAAATAAAACAAATGTGGAGCATTCACAAACCAGCCTTACACTTTTTTTCTTGTTGGAAGACAACGATAAAAACGCTGCCTTTTCTTTCGGGACTCAACGCTCCTAAGGGGGAAATGCTGCCCCTAGAAGGGATTGGTGGAGTCTTGTTTCAATTAAACGGGGTGTCAGGGTCTTGTTTCAAGCTTAATGAAGCGCTTCTTGGATCGATTCTCTTCTTTTCTAGATTCACAACCATTCCCTCCCCCCACTTCTGCCCCTTTATCGAACGTGGGGGCGTGAAGGGATAGAATTACCATCCAAGAAAGCATTCAATTCATTCAGTACTTTTGTACATGTATCAAAGATTCATATTAAAAGGATGACAGATGCTTTTGTTTCCAGAATGATTTGTGGATTCTGCCAGTGTGGGGAGCTTCTGTAGTCAAGAGTTGGCCCACCTTCTACAGCAGTGCTATCGGGAAGCAAGCTGCGGGAATCAACATCCCTTCCTTAATATAAAAGTGGGAAAGTCATTTGAACATTTTTTGCATCCTTCTTTAGGAACAACTTCTTTAAATTAATGAACGTTGTTATACAAAGGATTTCACGACTCGCCCATAAAGCTCACTGTAATGATTGTCAGATTTTTATGGTGGTTTTCAATGTTTACAATGGTTTTCTGAGACTGCATTCAGAAAAGATACTTTAAAATATTTAAATGTTATATATTATTAGTATATTTCCATATATCTGCACCATCTGTATTTTTTTAATATTTAACAAAAGTATTAAATGCTATGCACATGATAATGAATGTTTTTTAACGTGATTTCCTTTAATCTAAAATAGGAGATTTTGGTAAAACTCGACCAACTCGACTGGCGGTCATACACTACAGAGATTCAAATGCGCCTTGTGTTTGATAAGTTAGTATTAATATTAAAAAGTAATTATTAATAATTAGTCAGGGTGTGAAACTGATAACTTATTATTAATAATAGCAGTTTAATTGCTAAAAACGTAAAGTAAATATTCCTATGAACCTGATTCTAAATAAAACCACCAGAATATAACAATTCAATCAATTATAAATAAAATCACTTGAATCTTTAATAATATAATAATCAGTATCAATATTATTCAGCTATTTCAATCTACAATTTAATTATTCATCTATTTGCGATCCACTGTCTAGTACCTATAAACATCATTTGATTGAACTAGTCTACTGTCTACTAGGAATGGAACCATATTTTGATAGAAGAGGTGTACTCCCTACCACTGGCATCACATTTTGACTGATCAAGTCTAACTTCTAATACTACTGAACATCACATTTTGGTTGATCAGGTCTACCGTCTAATACCACCAATAATAGACAATTACCTCTATTAAGAAACTGCATCATAAATTAGTGCATTTAATTTTGAACCAGTCGGTGCCTTCGGAAAATGCCTATCTAAATTGCGTAGCGATGGCGAGTACACTCCTCATGCAAAGAGTGTGAGAAATATAAAATTATGTTGCATTGAAATGATATTTTTTATTTCGATAATCACATTTATTTATTTACTTAAACAAATATAAATTTATTTTGTTTATGTTTATTTTGTTTATATTTTTGTTTATTATTTGAATTTGCTATTAGAGGATGGTATTCGGAAAAGTATGATACAATACATAATGGAACAATTCATATTAGTACGCGGGTTGTTTTTGACAATCATAATTCAAAATCTTTTATTTGATCCTTTGATTTCGACTTAGTCTCAAAATATTTCAAATAACTTGAAATTTATGAATATGTTAGAGTGTTTTACTAAAATTGTAATTCAAATTGCAAAATATCACTACTTATAACTCCTGACGAATAAACCCATCATAACGCATAATGTTGTACTTTTTTCATGCCGAATTTACTCAGCAAAAACAGTTAACTGATTAAATGGATGCGAGTACTTCCTAAAAACAGTTGCACATTAAAAATAATATACTAAATTATGGGGTAAAACTTATAGTTGTTGTTAATTTCCTTGTTAATATCCAGGTTTTTCCATGTTATTGAGCAACATATCTGAAAAAAAAGCATAATTGTGTCATCTTGTATCAGTAATAAACCATCTTTTCTCCTTTCGTCGAATAAACCACATCCATAAAAAATCATCTCAGTATGATCGAACATCAGTCCAAACGATTGTAATGTGTCATTATCGGGGTGTCAGCGTAAAGAATCCCAGCGATATCTGGCATCATGTACGTAAGAAAAAAAGAGCAAAGAACAGAGAACAAGCCTCAACTCGCGTCATCCGAAGAGAGCAAAGTGACAAGACGTAAAGCTTTGCCTCGGAAGAGCGCTTACGAGGCGAGAACGGATTTATTTCGAATAAATAAGACATAGTAATAAGAGGAGATGATGTTTCAGCCGATTTTTTTTTTTCGCCTCTAATCTTCCGAACTCGGGAAAAATCACACGCCAAGAGCTGAAAAAATATATTTCACCATTTCTGGTTAAAGGAGACGGCTAAAACATCTCGAAACAGGAAAAGAAAAGAAAAGAGAGCCTGTGTGTGACGTGTTCCTGAAAAGCCTTTCCGGATAAAAAATTTTATTTATTCGATTTCATGCATGGCAACGTCTTTTTGTCATAAAACATTCAGATTAAGTAAGTTGACAGGCAGCGCTCGATTTTCGCCATTTTGTCTGCTGTGGAGAAAGGGCCATTTCTGGAAATAACATGACTTGTCGAGTGATATAAAATCATATGGTGATAGGCTTCGGTTACATTGCGTGTGCGACGACAAGAATTGAATAGAATTTGTTTTTTTCCAAGTCCTGCTTATATTTTATTTTCTCGTATAAAATCGGGTAAGTATTGTAGCAGTTAAAAAATTCTGCTTCGATATTTTGATATATCAAGCAAACATGCACCAGAAAAAAAACATTTCTGGAGATTTTGTTGAATGCAATGTAAAGAAAGAACGAAATTCCGTATGAGATGTTTATATTGTTGTCGCAAATTTCCATCATTTTTTTATTACTCTGAAACTGAAAATTAATTGTGAGTTTCTAGCCAATTTTGGATTAAATCTGACACTGAGAATTTACTGTGAATTTCTATTAAATTCTGGATTAATTCTGTCAAAGAGTTTTAAAGGGTTTTTTTTATCTATTCTTAGATAAATTTTTAAAAATTCAAAATGAAAAAAAAACTATTTTTATCTCAGAATTAATTCCATTTAATTCCATTAGATAAATTTATTCCGCTATCTCCTATATAATAAATATTTGATGGAGGAGTGTTAAATTTTTGGCATAGAAAACTAAATGACCCGTTATGGCCTTATGCCACAGAAAACGAAATAGTCGGTTACCGGGGCATAGTATTTATATAGCATAAAACGAAAAACTCTTATATTGGGACATAACACTTATGCAATAATAAATGAAAAGCTCCATTACCAGAGCGTAGCACTTATACCTTAGAAAATAAAAGGCTCCGATACAGGACATAGCCGTTTATGCAGCAGGAAACGAAAGGCTTTGTTATAGAACAAAGCACTTATGCTGTAAAAATGATACGTCCAGAAGTGAAAACAGCACTTTTGCCACTGAAAACGATAGGAGCCGTAGAGGACATAGCACTTATGTCACTGAAAATAATAAGCCCGTAGAGGACATTGCACTTATGCCACTGAAAATAATAAACCAGGAGGTGGCATACGACTTATGCCCCAGAAAACGAAAAAAAAAAGGTTTATTTTATAATAAAATATTACAATTTTTACACTAAATAAACTCTAATTTGTTAAGAGTTAACAAAATTACTAGAGGATTAAGTTGGCAGGATACTAAAATAACTAATATCATATTGTAAAATAAAATGTTAGGTAAAGATATTAGATCAAACAGTATTTTATTTTTTTCTCGCCATTATGAATGCCAACTTCTCAACGATCTTGATGCTAAAAATTCGAGTGTCATTTCACTTTTGCAGCCAATCGATCCTACTGAATTTTGCATATGATTCAAACTCAAATAGAGGAAAAGTATTTTTATGTTTCAAATAACATCTAATGTTTTAAAAAATTGACCCGAGAAAATGTGCATACATAGTCCTGACACGCTCTGTCCAGGCAACATTACATGCTTTAGCATTGATTATTCACAAGTCAAAACCCACTTTTAATGGAGGAAAAAATTATTTTTTGTCAAACAATGAATTAGGAATACATGACCAGATTACGTGTTCCAAGCTCATTTTCTGGGAAAACAACGGTCGTGTCTTTTTTGTTTGTTTGCCTTTGCATTTTTGAAATACAACTAATTTAGTGAACACGATTGAAACCATTGGATAGTTTCAGAAGTAATAACAGTATATGTTTAATTATAATAATAGAGACAAAATTTAAAATCAAACAATGTGAAATATAACTTGCTTGTCTCATTGAACACGCAATTATTGAATAATAATACAAGAGGAAAGTTATTCTCAATAGCGATCTAATTTATATTACGATAACGTTCATAATTATGTGTTATAACATAGTTAAATGATTGTATTCCTCATAAATATATGTTAATTCGTAAACTTTGTGTTAATATGCAAGCTTTGTGTAATGACAAAGTAACAATATGTAATTTCACAAGTACGAGAATTGTTTATTTTTTTAAATCAGGTGAATTTTGAAATGAAAGCAAAATAAATGCAAAAATTTATTTATTTTCTGATACTATAAGGGATTCTAAAATGTGGGTTTCATAGTTTTTAATAGATATTTGCCAGGGTAGACAATAACTAATTTTCAGAATCATTTGAACTCTTTTATTAATATCAAAATGATGCTAATGCATAAATATTTTTCGGAAGGCAGCAGAAGTTGCAATCGCTAGGCTCAAGGTCTTGGTGCTATGCGGATGATCGGGAAAATGCTCTGAAATATCCTTCTAAAATAATTAAAATGGATAAGCATAGGAAAGTTCGTATCATGGAAAAGTATCTTTTTTAATCTGGAAAGAAATTAAAATTTAAACTTAAACGTTGTCTTTTCAATCATACCAATTTTATAGCTATGCACTTTTTAAAAAATGTCTTTTGCATGGGTTTTAATTATAACTTTCATTGCCACTGAATTTCATTTGTTTGAATTTCATTGCCACAATGAAATTGAATCCATATTCTATGTTTAATTGAATATTTATATCATTGAGATAAATAACGATCATTTTAAAAATAATGATTTACTTCCACCGTTAAAAGTCAAAGAAAAATCTGAGCAGTTAACATGAGAAATAAAAAAAATGAAATTATATTACCTCAAAAGACAAAGTGCCATATGAACTATCCAAACGCCTAAGTTTTTGATGTTAAAGGTCTCGAGTTTATTAAGTAAACTCCTGTTCTGAGAAATTCATGCACATTAAATTAATTGATTAAATTTATTTATTTTGACTTTAACTTTATTCTGACTCACAGTATTTATTCTTAACTTTATTTTGACTTATAATATTTTTAACATAATTCAGCCTCACAGTGTTCTTAACTTTAGTCATAGTATTCTTAATTTCAGTCACAGTATTCTTAATTTCAGTCACAGTATTCTTAATTTTAATCAGAGTATTCTTAACTTAACTGATCAACTCAGTATTCTTAACTTAACTTATCAACTAAATATACTGAACTTTATTAACAAAGGTCACAGTATTCTTAACAAGTTATTTTTCCAAATGATTTATTGTACAAAAAGAAACAAAAATGTATTTTAAACTAAATATGTAGAACATACTACTTACCTTAATAGATTTCGTGCCATTTAATACACAATGTAACTTCCCGAAGTACCATCGTAAATTTGAATGATCATTTGAACAACCGCTCTCAAGTCACGCCGAAACATTCTGTGCCACTCCAAAAATGACGACAGTATTTCCCAAGGATAGAATCAATGTATTTCAAAGAGTTTCCCCAGAATAACAGAAGCAAATGTGAAAGAAAAAAAAAATGGGGGGACCAACTAGTTGAAAAGAGAACAACAAAGGACCACTCGAATCACTCGAAATACACAAATAAAAAACAAAATTTTGACGACAATTCTTCGCAATCGGGAACGAGGAGAGTTTTCTGATAAAAATCTCAAAGTCATTGCAGATAATTAATTAATAAACGCTCGAATGGACTGCGTTTTAATAATGGCGGGTGCACGAGCAGCAAAAACAACAGAACAGTGCACAGCTCAATTATCAGATCACTACATTTGGTTATTTGTTTAATTAATTAATATGCACCGGGGTTTTTGCATTTTCTGATAATTTGCCTGGAGGCCAGTGATATTTGCGCTTTGCTCGATCAATTCCCATTTGAGTAATGGGTTTATCAATGGGCCATCGTGGTTTCAATGGAACTTTATTATACGATAGCACAAAAAACATTATTTTATCAGGGAATTGGAGAAGGTTTTTTTTCCTGTATTCATTGCTTTTAATGTAGTCAATCGAACACTGAAGGGAATTCGCTCTTTCATGCGAATAATCACCACGGGAAGTTTCACAAGAAAGACTAGGACGGAATACCGATTTTGTTTGGATGGTGGTTTTAGTAATAATTGCACGAGTGGTTTAATTTACCTGTTAAATTATTTGCCATTCTGATTAATTGAGTTGGAATTGTAAATTACTTGGAGATCCTTTACATGCATTAGAGAAATATAATAAAATTTATTTTTAATTAGCTGGTACCCGGCGCGTTGCTGCCGCAGAAGAAATAATTTTGGGAATGTTTGAAATTTGAAGTAGTTATTTTGTTTAGTTACAAATGATAGACAGAAATGTAACTATTTTCTTATCGAAAATGAATACATTCATTGAAACCGAATGATTTATTAGGGAAAAGTATAAATCACATTTACTCTTTTGTTTTGTTTGTTTTACTTTATTATTCAAAAATACTCTGTGTAGACAATTTCTTTCATCTTCAGCAAAAATAAATAAATGTTTTGGCTGTCCGACTCATGAGCATCAAACATACAAATAAACATGTAAAAACATTAATTCAATCCGCACTGCCCAAGTTTCATAGCATTTGGCTGAACGTTACGGCTGTACATAAAATACGAACAAATATCCATTTTTATATATTAAATATCATGTTTTTATACGAATGTATCTTAAGATGTTTTAGTTTATTTCTTGCTAATTGCATTTCTTATAATTTAATAATATTAATGAAACGAGTAATAATTATATTAGTTTGAAATATCACGAGAGCTATATATTGCTTTCTATTAAATGGCAGAATAATTACACCAGAGACTCTTTAACTATGAATAGCATCCATTATAAAGCTTATTAGAGAAACAATTGATAATTATCTTTATAATAAGACAATTATCCCACAGATTACCAGTTATGAAGCAATTATACTCAAATAATAATAATAAAAAAGAACAAATATGTCGATATATTAAGCTCATATATTGTATTATGAGTTCAATAATTGCTTTCAGATATCATATGATATTTTCAATAACTATACTTTATTGATTTGGGAAAGCATATGATATTATTTTCTTGTCCCCTTGTAGGAAATATTTCCGGTCTCTATATCCCATTATATACCATATCATTATATCATATCATATCATTTTATCCATCATATCAGTTTCTATAAAAACACTTCGATAAGCAATATGCTATAAATAAGTTATGTAGGTATTGTTCATATCTTCCAAGATTTTCCTTTCATACTTAATAATCAACGATGTGATGATAAGCCACGCTAATTCGCTGATGGGTTTTGAACTCCCAGACTGATTTATTGAACTACATATCTGTTAACTGAAATTATTTATTTGATTTAAAAATTACACGAAAACATCCTCATCATCTTAAATATTTAAAGTGGCATAAATCCATACTTGAATCAAACAAAATATATCATTATTCCCCAAAAAATATTCCATCAAATTAAAAAAAGAGACAAAATCAACCACTAAGAAGTTAATCCTTTCTTAGAGGAACAATGAATCTTTGAAATAAAATAATTACTTGATGAACTGATACTAAACAAATTCATAACCATTTGCGAATTCAAAATAACCCTCGTCTTTTTGATATTACATAATTTTTAGATCGATATTTCGCTGTAACGTTTTATTAGTATAATGTCAATCAACAATTCAACAAAATTTATGTATTAAAAGATCATTAAACTTTAGAATATCTAAACATATTAGCAGGCAGAAAGTAACGAAATGCAACAAGTATTTAATTTCCAACTTGAATAAATCGTGGCAGCTGCAGTTTGAAAATTACAATAGTAGGACTTTTAAATAAACAGAATTCTGAAGCATAAAGCGTTTGTACAAATACAAGCCATTCTTATTTAAGAATAATGATATTTAAAGTACATATCTGAAACATAAACAGAATTATAACACATAATATATCTACCGGAAGTCTTGAAAGTATAGAAATAATATAGATATAATTCAGCATTTAATATATAAAAAGAGTTGAAAACGCTTAATTGGTCAATATTCTAATTAAAAATCATCTCAATGAATTAAAAATAATTTTATTTACACGAATATCAAGTAAAAAATTTCAAGATTATTTATAGCCACATCGATAACTTCTTTTTTTAAAAGATCTCGACATCTTCCTAAAAAATATTCTATTTATAAAGATGTTTTAATGGTAATTAAGTTCTGGGCCTTCAATCATACAAAACAAAAGCTACTTTATCTATCCATGCATATAAACATCTATTACGGGTTTAATAATGTATAAAAAAAGAAGGAAAGAAGAAGATGATAAAAAATATAATTCTTCCCCTTGAGAGTAATTATGTGGGGATAAAAACCACAAGGAGGTACATAGGGTGCCCACCTTCTCAATATCTGCATTGAAATCTCAAAGAGAGCTCATCGATTGCTGAGCTTTAATCCAAAGCTAATCGAGCCATACACAAGAAGGAGGGAAGGAAAGCCTAAACAGATAAAACAAGAACCGATGGTAAAAAAAATCATTCCCCAAAGCAAAATATTGATTGTGAAGAAACAGCAGCAGCAGCAACTAGTATTAGTCGATCGAGTACTGACGATAACGTAGCTCTTAACCTCACATCCTCCCACTTTGGAGCCGAAACAATAAAAAAAAAATCATTTCAAAGTTAAAAGAGGTTAAAAAAAATTCTCTCATTACCTCATTAAGAGATTAAGGACAGAGGGTGGAGAGGGGGGTGGTGGTTGTAGAACCGCAGATGAACTTTACCGAAAGGTTGGGGGGAGGGGGTGCTGCATTTTGAGTGACATTCAGAAGTCTTCTCTTCTGGACGGCAGAGAACAAAAGCTTTTGTCTTTGGGGAAAGCCAAGAGGGAATATTAAAGCGAGAGAACAATGGGAAAAGGGTTACGACTTCCCGTTTTTCCAACGCCAAGAGGGGGTTGGAAAAAAATAAGGATTAATAAAATATCACCGCTAAAAAATCAATTACCAAATATTCCGAGTAAAACGAATAAAAAGGAAAAGAGATGAAATTAATGAAGTCCGCGCGCACTCCCCTGCACCCTACCTTTATCGTTTGGCAATCAATAAGCCAGTTAGAAGAAGACAACACACAAAAAGGGGCAAGGGGAAGGGGTGGAAACAGCTCCGTTTGATAAAATGATTGTTAATAGGTGTGGAAGGGACTGGGGGAAAAAGTGGAAGACCTGAAAACAAAGGAGGTTTATTTTTCCTGTGCGAGAGGTATAACTATTAGCGGTTATCGGTCGCAGAGGGAATTAATTTTTCATTTGGCCCACGTGACTTTTATCGTTGCTATTTATTACGTGACTTAATAGGCAGTCAATTAGTCAAAAGGATTCAAAATAGAAGAAACTGTACAAAGCGTGCTATGAGTTTTACTAACTTTTCACGCAATTTATGGTTTTTGTTTCTGCTTGGCTGAAATGAATAAAGCGTTGGTTCAATGCAATTAATTACTTTGGCTAAACATATCTGGTTGATTATTTATTAAATGGTTGATTATTTTATTGAATTAGCTTTAGAAGCCATGCGATGAATATGCATAATATCAAAGGCAATCATATTCTTTTAAATTTCAAGTAAACAATGTTTTTAAATAAATTTAATTTTCGATTCAATTCAAGTCAATTTTTTAATAACAATATTAAATGAAAATTTTAAAAAATGAATTCAATTTACGAAGTTTTCTCACCATTCGGCAGTAAAAACATCTAGAAAAAATGTTGGGCATATACGAATATTGAGAAAATAGTCCTCACATTTTGAGTATGAACTTAGTGACAGTTTTTGCATCTTTACTTGAATTCAAATATATATGATTTGCATTTTTAGACAGTTAGCATTCTTATTCTGGACCGTGTGAATCAAGATCCTGGGCATTTCTTCACCAAAAGTTATGCGATATAAAAGGAAGTAATAATCTTTTACTCAATAGAACAAGGTTTTCACCTTTACAAGATACATGAGTACGATGCCTAGACTCAAAAATTCCATCTAATTATTTTATCTTATCTAATAGATATTGATCAAAAGTTTCGCAACTTAATATATCAGATAGATTGTTTCTCATTTTAAGAGTTTGTAACCAAGAACTCACTTGAACCCACCAAAGTTGACAGATTACAAATCTTTTTTAAATCGTTATTTTCTTCATAACTGCAAGGCGTTACACTTTAATATACGCAACTTCAAATGTTTGCATGCTTTGCACATACAGTACTTCAAACCACACATATGATACTTCAAATTTGCGCATAAAATACTTTATCTTAGCCTACAATACTTCGAATGTTTATATGTGTAACACTTCAACATATTCATCATGAAAACACGCTAACGAACAATGAATTATGAGTGCATTTCCTTCTACAACTTCAAACAAATATAAAATCATTTATCGATATACGATTCTATCATTCTTTTCTAAACTTATTTTCATTCTATTCCAATATCTGCATTAGTAGTTCCCATTACTGCTGTCAAATATATTCTTTTCAAAAGTTATACAAATATGTGAATAATATTAAACTGGCATACATTTGCCAACAACCATGCAACAAGTACAATTCACTAGACAGCTTTCATGCTTCTGTTCAAAAGGTATACCTCCAAGACCACATTAAAGCTTGTTAGTGTCTGTATCGTAATGGAGGTCAAAAGGGAACCGAATCAATTCAGTGCATCTAATTAAAACGAAAGGGACTTTAATCCCTGTAAAACCTCTTGCCACTAACGTGCTAATCAAGTTCGCCACCTGGAACCCCTTTGAAGAATCTTTCGCCGTCTTGTATCCTTCATGAAGACGCAGGGAAGGAGACATCCCTGATGTTTGACGTCCTGATGAAGATGCTATTGATGATCAACTGATGTTGGTGCACTTTGATCCGTGTTTCTGCGCTTGAATGGTATGCATTAAAATAATTGGACGGAAGAAGTAAACATAGGTGTATTGGTGACTACATTCAATCGTTTACTCTTTTAAAAGAAGTAACATAACTCCTCAATGAAAATAACGGAATTATCTTCTATTCTTTTGATTTTATATCAGCGTACTACAATTCGACTTGAAATAAAATTTTTCGAACAAATAAATTAGAAGGAAGCGAGAAGTAGAATTCTGATTTCCTGCTTCGGAAACAAAGAACTCATTACAAACTGAATTTCCAGAATCACTTCTTGACAAGAGATAAACAATTAAATTTCAATTTTAGTCAGAGAAAAGAATTCACTTCACGCCTACATACCTCCGTATACTGCTATTTCGAATCTCTTTGGAATAAGGAAGTTTTTTTTTGTTTAGATTGTATTCAGTGCCGAAAATTAAAATTGAATGAAATGGAAGATGTTTAAATTTATATTAAATGATAAACCTTTCCGTCTTCTTAATATTATGTCTTTGAAATCATCTAAAAATTTAAAACTGTAACAGGTTCATTAATTTTAAATTTGGATTGTTCGAGTACATAATGAAGTACAAATAAAAAGTTAAATAAAAGTATCAAATGATTTCAGATCTTTAAATGTTACTATTACACATTTACGAAGATAATTAATATCCTAGAATTAATGACTAAACACATAAGTTTCAATTTATGAAGAAAAATCAATATATTACATATATTTCTATCAGAAAGGTAAGTTATTTACGAATATTTATACAAAAATAAATAAATAAATTATCGTAAATATATTTTTTTATTTCTTAAGGTACTTGAGTGTATAAAATATATTGCTTCAAAATAAATTATTAATGCTTACAAGTAGAAAAAGATCAAACAAGTTATGAATTTTTTTCCGTTTATTGAGTAATACATTAAAATCCTGAACTATTGCATTCATTAATATATTTTGTATAAAGAAACACTATACATGAATAACAGAAATTATAAAAAGACAAAGGGGAAAAAATATGAAGAATCCATAAAGTATACTAAAATTCTTAAAAACTATATCTTGTAACGTTTCTTTGGATAAGAATGCATTCGGTTCCTTAAATCAATTCCATCAAAAGTTCTGAATCATTGATTAAAATTTAATTAAAACATCTTTCAACTTGAATGTAACTTTCTAAATGCTTAAGTCATCCCAATTCGGCACACATGACGATTGCAATATCATAAGTAAAGAAAACCTTCTTATCGAATATACAGGATTACTCTAATCAGTTGGTTCCGCTCCTGATTGGCATTTTAACCATATTAAATATATTAAGAAGACTGGATCTGTAGGCGATAGAATTGTTAACAATAAGTCATGCTGAATCCTTTTAATGCCGATCGACAATATCACGTCGTTCACACCATTTTCGAAAAGTACCAAAGACGATAGATTGTCAGTTCGACAGTGGCATTTTAACTTTCATAAATACTAAATACAATAAATATCAAATTATACTCCCATTATTTTGTAATATGGTCATTTTGTGAATTCTACAAAAATAATTTGTTTTTATGAGCTTTTCCCAAATCCTAGCAAGTTAATCAATTTAGTCCGGAATTCTACAACTAGGTATAATAGTTTTAAAATTACGATTCTTTTTCAAAAATAAACTTCACGTAGTTTAAAAATGTTATGTTAAACTAAAATTCCACACTGTTTACAATTTTAGGTAGCTATGCTTTTCAACTTTTATTCGAATTATTTAAAAAATATCTAGAAAATTTATTTTGGCTTTTTGGCATTGATTTAAAAATAAATAAATATGCTTCTATTAACTGATTCCCAAACACTAATGATTTTTATCATCTATCAAAATAAACAATCTTCTCTCTTGCACTTGGCACAGAATTGAATTAAGTGCTTCCACTATGTCAACTTCCTGCAGTTTTATCATACTATATCAACCCACTCAAAAATCAAGGCCATCAATCAGTCTGAAGTATGGATTACACAAAAATGGGAACAAATTGAATGAACCTCTTAGTTCGATAAAAATTGATGATCTGGTATCAAACAAACCAGCATTTTAAAGAAAAGTATCACTATTAGTTGTTTACTTTGAGTGTTTAAGATAGGAATAGTTATTCAGAGATTCACTAAATAAATGTTTGATTGCAAAAGAGTTTTTAGTTATATGAAAATGTAAATAAAATCTTAAGCATTTCCTTTTTCCTATCAGTAATTAAGTTGCAGCAATATGAAAAATGATCGATATCCCAGGAAAATGAATTATTTTTTTTAATTAGTCATGAGTTTCATTTTCTAAGGGCACTATCCTAAACATTTGCCTATAAGTCCTTACTATAAAATACAAATGTAAATGTACAAATAATCAAATTGCAAGATTACGACTGAATTATCAAACAGGTAAAATATGGAAATATCTAACGAGTACCTCAACTTCCGGCAGAGCAGAGACTTTTTTTTTTGTCGTTATTTTCAAGATATTTAATTTGTATCTGCAGTTTGCTTTACAAAGGGTTGTATAATCAAAATTATTTATATTAAAATCAAGTATCAATTTAATATATGATTATAATAATTTCATTATTTTTCATGGCTCTAGGTTAGTATTGGCTTAATATTTTTCCTTAAATTTTCTTTCTCCTTCGATACTATTGGATATGCTTAATACTTTTTCCCTTTGCCTTCATATTTTTCCTTAAACTTTTTTCCCTTTGGTCGGTATTGATTTGATATTTTTCCTTAAATTTTCTTTTCCATTGGTCGGTATTATTTTAATATTTTTTTCCCTTTGGCTAAGTAAGTTTCATTAAATTTTTTCCCCCTTCGTAACTATCGGCTTAATATTTTTCCTTAAATTTCCTTTCTCTTTGGATATAATATTTGGATTGGATTAAACATTTTTTTAATAATTTTTTTACCATTTTGTTCAAAATTATTTTTGAAATATTTTTTATACATGAGATAATTAAACCAATTTTTATGAATATACTCTGCAATCTTTTTATTATATCAATTTGTAGTGATATTTATTGCTTAAAATCTATTAAAATAAAAATTAAAGTCAATAACAAATATTTGGTTATGAAAGCTCCCAAAAGTCTGCTCCTGGAAACTGAACAACCCTTGATTAACAACTTGAAATTGCCTAGAATGCCTGAGGAATTTATTCTAGTCTTACGAATATTTTCTCCTGTCATGTAGTAATCTCCTTTATCATGTCTCCCAATCTTTTTCAAGCTATGAAATGAACTCTGACATTAAATTGGGATGAATTGACTCCATTATCAAAATTATATTGAGATAAATCGACTTCATTACCAAAATTGTTATCAAAATTTTACCATGCATATTCAAAAGAGACATGACTTCATTACCAAAATTGTTATGAAAATTTTACCATGCATATTCAAAAGAGACATTGGAATGCATATCTTATGCTGAAAAGGTATATTTCAGAGCAGAAAACTAATTTTAAGCCAGACCCCTTTACTAAAGTATATTACTTGATAAAACTTTTTTCAAATAGATGGAGGGGGGACTCTTATAAGGTGATCCATTTATTTAATCATTAGTGTTGATCGCTTGGAGTAAACTAATTCTGTGAGCATTTACTTGGTTCATCCTTTGAGATCGTCTTATTGGAGCGTCTACTCAGCAGAACATGGAATCTGGTCCATCCAATCAGCGAGCAGCAAACGTCAGCGATTCGAACGTTCAAAATGGATGGGATTGGGGGGGGGGGAAGGAATTCAAAATATCCAAAGCTGAAGTGACGGAATGATTTGGGCTGGTTCATTAGCACGATCGGGCCATGGATCCTGTTTTAATTGGAGTCTCAACAAACCTCCTGAGAACATTCGAACGTGGTTAAGTGGGACGCCGAAGGGGTGGCTCCATGGAAGAAGGAACCACACAGTTTTAAGAATTTCATCTCTAGAGCCGGGAACGTCCTTGAGTGGGATTCATGGTACCTTGTTTCTAATGATATGACTGAAGAGACTCTCGAATCTTAGTTTCGGTGCAAAGTCACATTAGAAAGTGAGTAAGGGTTCTTTTCGCGGCAACTAAAAAGTGCTGACGGCAGGTGTTGAAGCAGTTATTCGAGACATAACGAGTGCTATCCACATAATAATCGTGTCGTTGATGGATTATGACAAGTTGTTTATGAAGGAATACTCCAAAAGTCAACATAAGAGTCTAAAATAAATCACAACAATTCTCAAGATCGTTTGTTTCAGGATACATGAGAAGGAAATTATAGATTATATTCTAAAGCTTAAGGCTATAAGCATGTAAACAAACTACTCAAAGAACTCATTCATTTATATACAAATCTGCAGCAAAACTTTTCGAAGGTTCTGAATCCTCGGAGATAATTTGTCGCAGAAAGACTTTAGTTTTTAAATGAATTCTTAGAGCAGATACAATTTGCAATTATTAGAAAGAATAATTAGCTATCTTATAATTAGACGAAGGATTTTGCAATACGATGAACATACAATTCAATACTAAATCGAGATACAATAAAGTAACAGCACCGAAGGGTGTCATAAGACCCCTGAAGATAAATTTTTGGATAGGCTCAACAAGTAAAAAATTGAGTATTCACTTGACTTTTTAAAGTTAAATTTGACGAAAAATAACTCTTTAACCCAATTGATTTTTATGTCTAATATACACAACTCTGTGTAAAAAGAGAATGATCTTTTACACTTAACAAATTAACAGCGTAATTGTATACTTTAATTACTGAGGACATTTCATTAATAATTTGGTTTAGTTATATTAATGCCACATTTTAAAGCAACACTAAGGGTTTTTAAGACCAACCTCATAATTTTGAACGGTGGTCAGATGACGAATATGATACTCAAGGTGAAACCTCCTCCCTCCAAATTTTCGTACCTCACGTCGGATTTAACATGCATTAGACCTTATAAGTCGGTTTTTCGGTAGACCTGGATCTCGAACCAGAAATCTCCCGGTTACGAAAAAGAGAAATCACTATAAGACCACCGCGGCTCCCCATTTCATTCATGAATCACGAATTATGTAAACCGATAGGGCATGAATTTTATATAGTATACACATATCTGTTATAAAAAATATCTGTATATCTTTTGCTTCTAGTATTATTTATATAGGAAAATGAGTTTTTACTATAAGTAATTCATATAGAGTAGGAATAACTTAAAAGAAATGATCATTAATCAATTTGAAGGAAAAAAAATCTCACAACAAATTATTTTTTCATTCATTTTAACATTTTCTTCCCTTTTGTTACTTGCGACGTGTTTACAAATTTATATTTTTAAATATCTGTCTAATGAAACATGTTTCAACAAGATTCAGTTGGGTTTTAACGAATCAAAGTTTGTCATCCTGAATCATTGTATAAAGTTAGTGAAATTTAATATTTCAACAGATGATTTGTATTGTATACAAAATTTGGTAGAAGAGCAGGGTTACTTTTTTTGGAGGGGAGGTGATTTGTGTGTTTTTTTAATGTTTCTTTTTCTTTTAAAGTTATATTGATGTTTGCAATTGTTTGTAATAAAGTGCGATATATTATATTTGTCTTCACATTTTTTAAAAGTGAGAATTAGCATCTCTATAACAAACAAGCTGTGAAATGTAAACTTAATTTGTTGTCTTCGAGAAATTCTTGTAAACTGTAGAAATTTTGTGATATTTAATGGAATTTTCGTTATCCTTGTTTCTTTTATACCCTATTGGCACCAGTACAGTACAGATAGTCTCTTCTCAATAAACAAACAAACAAAATTTTTAAATCAAAGGATTAAAGGCTGAATGAAAGAATAAACAAGGTATTTAATTCCGAAAATATATAATTTTCAATTTATATATTATATATATATATATATATATATATATATATATATATATATATCTATAAATTTGCATCTTTTGTGGCTAAATAAAACACCCTAGAGTCTAAATCTTTGCTATTTGGGTAATTTTGAAATTCTGGAGAGTCTTTTGAATTGGATTGGCATTGGATTTTCGATCGATTGAACCCAAATTCGAATTCATCGAGTATTTAGGTCTGATATTCATTAAATCTGGCGTCTTGTGTCAATTGTATTTTCATGGTTGGTACGTAATTACGAGGTTTGTCCATAAATAGTTTTGACGTTGCCTCAAGACTTGGCATTAACGCAACTAAATTAAGCTAAACGCGAAATTCTAGGAATTAATTTACTTTATTTAATCATAACAGTAGATTAAAAATGAAATCTCTCGTACAAAGTTCACATAAAACCAAAAAGACATTAAACAAAGAAAAGTAAACAATGTATTAAGTGCAGAAGTTTTATAGATCTCGTAAACAATATTTCTTGAACTGCATTCATTAAAGAATAAAAGCTAAATTATACATAATGAAATTTAAGAAGGTAAATACCCATAAATTTTCTCTAGTTCTGCATTGTGTCACTTCTCATATAGAAAGAGATGAAATATAACAGTTAAGAAATATTTTATTGTAGTTAGAATAAATATTCAGTAGCAGAACAATATTTTTCTTTTTTCTGTAATGTTTACGAAATGAGCTATAGATATTATCAACATTTAGAATACAGTGTCAAATAAGCAGATTAAAGTGAATTAGGAAAACTTACTTTTCTATTCTATTAAGTTTCCGGAAAGCCTGTTTTAGAACATGTAGGAGTGAGGCAACGAATGAACAAAGAAGTTATTTACGAAATGATGAATATTTATATAACTTAGCATTTGTCGCCTTCAGTAACCATGACAACTTTAGTCTTTTCTCAGTTGGGTACGGAAGTAACTTATTCACAGATGAAGAAAAGTCTTTATATTCACCATCAAAATATTTTATTTCCTCACGATGGAAAAGCTTGTCGACAAGATTAGAATATGGTTTCTTATCACGCACAGATGAAAGTATAATAGTTTCGTTCGAAATATCATGAAAATCTTCTACAATTCATGAAAAGAACATTATTCAAATATATTTTAAGTTAGACACATTTTTTTACTGTGCTATTTTGAAGAAGTATTTCCACTATTATAAATATAAAAGTAATGAGAATGAAATGAGTTATCATTAAGAAAGTGTAACTAAATATTATTTAGAAAATTAAAACTTAAACTTTATTCCATTTGGAAGAATGAAAAGAAAGAAAAAGTTTGGTTAAACATCTAATCATTCTCATTTGAATTCGATATCGAATTATAAAAACTAATAAGGTATCCGACTACGTTAAAAAACCGGTATTCGACCACATTGGTGATTTTTTTAAAAAAGCGTTATTTCTTATAATTTAGACTTTTCTCAATCAAAAATGGTTTGTTTTTTCTTAGAAAAGTAAGGTCAAACGTATTATACAGAGGAATTTTTTTTTTAAATTATTTTTCAGCTAAAATTTGTCTTTAACTTCAATTTTAATTTTCATAAAAATTATCCACCGTTAACATGATATCTCAAAAAATAATAGAGGTATTTACATAAAAATTTCGGCGTGTGTTTTAAATAATATGGGCAATGAAATGAACCAAAAGTTTTATTGTGGGTGAAATACTTTTTCATTTATAGGTTTTTTTAGAAAAATAAAGCTGTGAATTTATGGAAAAAATGCATATATACGTATATTTTTACCCGTAACTTCTTTGCATCTCAAATTTTTTCTTAGATTTTGGTTCATTTCATTCATCATTGTATTCTATGACTTGTGTACAAAGAAAAATAGGATTGTTGCATTCCAATTTTGTGTAGAGTGTTAACCGTTTTGGTTAAATTTCATTAAAATTTACTACAAATTTTCGTATTTCTCAAAATATATTATATTTTCAAATAATGTTTTTGTATTTCTAGTGTTTATAATTGATAATACATCCAAAAACCAAAAATAGTTTTAAAAAAATCGAATTTTTCAAAATTTTTGCTTCGAACATAGTCGGTTACCTTAAATGGTTATATACATGGATTTGTTTAATTCGAACTTTTTTTAATTCAAATACATTGGGAATTCAGATTTTACTAGATTCCTTGAATTTTCTGTTAACAAAACATTAAAGCCTCATCTGTAATTCGGACTTACTTTGGTTAGTTCTAAGTCAAAACTTAAAAATGCAAAAAACATTATTTGCATTCCTGAATTATTTTCGTTGTTTAAATATGCCTGTAGATTACATCTTCTATTATTGTAGATGAATAATTTTTACGTTACAAAATTATTTGTCGAAGAATACTAAAGCATTTTATTTCTGTACTATATATAACTAATACTTACTATTTAAAATTAACTAAAAAGAATAATTTTAAATGTTGTACAATAAAGAAGCAATAAAAACTTATTTCTTTAAACAAATTATGATGCGAATTGTACTGTTCATTTTTAACTTCTACGGTGCAACTCTTGTATTTAAAGCAATATATAAATATCTCGATTAAGAATATTTATTTAATGATCTTAACCTTCTATTTTTGTAATTATTTTTTATTAAATTATTTAATTTTTATTAAGATGTATAATATATTAAAACTGTCACATTAAAAAAATCTTTACTGCCATTTTTATTTTTAAAATAATCGCTTTCTCTTCCTGTACTCATTTCCACAACCATACTTTTTTAAACGATATTTTTTATTCGGAGCCCATAAGTTTTGAATTAATTTAATAGGAAGGATATTTTATGTCTATTTAATGAGCGTTTGCATACACAATAAACAGCATATCATCTACACATTGAAAGGATGGATCTGTTAGTGAATGCTTTTTTCTGGCTTATACTTACTCAGTATTTGATGGAAAGATTTTTGAATGATTGCATCACTGGTCATTTTCAAATATGTTTGAAACAGTGCCAAAAACAGCTGCCTCCTAGCAATGCATGTTGATTATTACCGATAAGGCAGGTGACATCAATGGGAGAAGAGAAATTCCAGATCATACGTGTTGAGCTTAATTTTAAAGGGAACGTGCTTCCTTAATTTTACTGCGATTTGTTTGGCAATAGTTTGAAATCAACGCTTTCTCGATTTAAGACAGAGAATTTCCTGAATTTTTTCCTCCTCGAAGCTTTTGTTTTTAGAAATTTTCACGGATATGTTTCAAACAAAAGTATTTTGCTGCGATTGAACAATGTAAAAAGAAGCTAAAGTAAATAAGTATTTTTAAAATCTACTTAAAAGAAAATTATTAAATATTAACTATAAATAATTATTCGAATGAAAAAATTAACTCAGAGTATAATTTTCCTAACTATTTTTGCTAAAGGAAAAATGTGTTGTGGCATATTTTATGATTTTATAATTTTTCATTGAGATCTATTTGAAATCTATGTCCACTATACATGGATTGATGCTTAGAGAGGGCACACTTGTATTTTACTATTGACAATGGAGTTGAGGATCTTTCGACGAATGAATCGACAAAGTAGATTGTTCTAAGATAATCATTATGCTATATTATGATCTAAAAAGTCTTGAATGAGGTAATCAATTATCTTCAATTGCCTTTTTGATTACCTGGGAAGGGGGTCTATTTACTGTTTTGATCTGGTATTGGGTAGGGTTACTTAGAGGCAAACTGCTTTGATTCTCGCAAGGTCTCTGCTCTGAGGGAATAAAATTATGCATATTAGCAAATTTAGATCATTAATTGGTCTATTCATATATTTAAAAATTATTTTATGCAATACAAATGTGAAATAACATTGAAAAGACACATTTTCTACTTCTTTTAGCTGAAATATAAAATTGACAATGGCAATATTCTATATTTATAATGCCAGCTTTTGCTTGGATTACCATTAATTTACAAAGCTATAGGCGTGAACCAAATATTTTGACTAGTATTCTAATTACTCTTTTTGGCATCCATTGGGTTCTGAGCCATTTTATAAAATTTCACAACATTTATCATCATATATTTCAAAAACTTTAAAATAATCAAGGTATTTAGAAGATTTTACACCATCGAATAGGAGTAAACTATCTCTTAGAAAAAAAAATTGTGGTATTAATTAGTTAACTGTTTTTGATCAGTATACTCGTCATGGAAAAAATACAATATTTTGAGTTCTGACGAATTTATTCGTCAGGAGTAAAACAATGACAATTTGCTGTTTGAATTACAATTTTAGTAAAAACTCAAACATATTCGTAAATTTCAAAATGTTTAAAATACTTTGAGGCCAAGTCGAAATCAAAGGAACAAATAAAAGATTAATAATTATCATCCAAAAGAGAAAAAAAATACTGCATATAATATGAATTGTTTCTTTAAGTGTATCGTCGTGTTGTATTAGTCATCCAATTTTTTTGTTTCTTTTCGTTCATATGTAAAAAATATATGTTAGTTTAAGTAAGAAAATCAATATGATAATTGAAATAAAAAATAATTTCATATTCTACCTATTCCGTGTTTGACGTGAATAATTGACATCGCTAAATATTTGAAACACAACTTAGATATGTATTTTGCGAAGAGATCGAAACAACTAACTAGTTAAATTATAACTTTTTTTAATTAAAATTACTTCATTTAATAAGAATTCCTTAAGAACTCTGACATTTTTTTAAGCGATTACTAGTTAAAGAAATCATTCTGTCGAGAGAAAGTATAAATTCGTTATTGATGAACATAGATCAAATTGTAATAGTTAGTGCATAAATAAGTTGCTTTAATGACTGTTTTTTAAATTTTCCATTTTTTAATTATTCTAAATCTTTCCAGTTTTTTTTCCAATATGAATAAGATGCATTCCACCAAATCAACACAGTGGATATAACAAAACATTCCCACTGAGTGAAATACAATGGAACGCACGCATTACGACTTCTCGGGATACTTTTTTGTTTATCTCTTAAAAGAGAAATTCCCAGGAGTACGTTTGAATAAAAATTCCGACGAAAGAGAACGTGATCGGATTTCGAAAAACGTATTGGTAAACAATTCGGAAAAGAAGACTATGTCGCAAACCTCGAAAACTGAAAGTGGTCACAAAATGGAAGGTAAATTCTACGAAATCGTACATTAGAAGTTATATAGAAAATATACAATTGCATATAAAAGAACGTAATAAGAATATGAATAAAATTAACATGATGACCGTTATTTCCAATTATATAAAAAATTAAAATGGATTTTTTTAAAAACCAGTTAATGGTTTTTGACGAGTGTATTCGTAATGGATAAAGCTACAACATTTTGCTTTACAACGAGTTTATTCACCAGCAATAATAAGTAGAGACAATTAGCAGTTTAAATTAAAATTTTAGTAAAATCTTAAATATATTCATAAATTTAAAATGTTTGAGGTCAAGTTGAAGTCAATGAAACAAATTAAAGATTATTATGCGTTGTTCCATGTTTTGCTTAATATCATAGTCTAACAACAAATTAAAATAATAAAATTTTTTAATGTTTCATTTCCATAATTTCATATTACACATATTCTGTGTTCGATGAATATACTCATCATCGTTAAATTTTTGTGGTGCAATTTAGATACGCATTTTCTGAGGAGGTAGAAACAATTCATAGGTTAAACATTAAATTTATCAAGTTATAAACTAATAGAATGTTGTCTATGATGTAGGAATATGGAAAATAGACGTAGTGTAGAAAATATAACAAACATTTTTGGAGCATGTTTTGTTAATCAAAACAGTAATTTATTTTCCTTGTTCTGTACTAATTCAGTTTCCCTTAGAACAGATAGACTTCTGAATTTCGCAATTTTCTTGATTTGTGGCTTATGTATTTTATTCAAATATAAATTAGCCTTTTACAGAGTTTTAAGGGATAGAAATAAAGCCTCCAAAAAATTAATACTTACTCTATTCTCAAGTTTGAAGCATATAGAAATGCTTCTATATTTAGAACCTCGCCACGTTGGTTAATGCAAAACATTTGAAACTCCTTTCATAATTAAGACCATAATTTTGCCGATTTTTAGACTTGTTGTATTTTTTTACTAATTTATAGTGCTTATTACGTTTAAATTCCATGATTCCAAAAGGTGAAGAATATTGTTTGGTGCTTTAGACAAAAATGCAAAAGAATGGCAAACATGATGCAAAAAAAGATATTGTTTTTTGGCGTTTAGCCATTCTATTTCCTATTGAGTTTCAATTTTTTCCCTTTTTTCGAAAGATGTTTCTTGTTTATTTTGTATCCTATAAGTGGTAAAATTTGCACCCTTGGCGTTATACACACAGAACCAATTTTTCATTTCTTTTGTTACGAAGTATTTATTCGGATAAATATAATTAATGAAAGTTTTTGACCCTAAATATAAGATTATAGTCTAATAAAAAAGGAAAAAATTATTTGTATACATTTTTCCTTTTAGAAAGGTATTTTGCAATAAAGTAATCTATTATTGGAAACATCGCGTTCATTACTACAAACTGAGAGAAGTGTTAATTCTAAAATATCCATAAAACTATTTACTGTACAATGATGAAGCAAATGTTTTCTATCGAATTCTAAATGTCATATTATTCGAATGCATTATGTTGTTGCTACCACCTAAGAAAACGTTACATCGCAAAAAATGCTAAGCATAGAGTGGACAATTTTTTCGCAGCTTCGCACTTTCCCTAAAAAAATACTCACAAAAAGCTTTTATTTACTTTTATTTTTTCGCCTTCAAGAAAGTGGCAACGCAAACAGTCATTTTCGAACATAAAATAAAAGGGGCGAGGACGAAGTGGATTCTGAGAAACCGGAAGAAGCACAATTCCAGAGCAAAAACTTGCTCATAAATTTTAGTTTCTTTTTTTGTTAGAAATAAAAATGTTTCTTTAAGGTGTTCCAATTTGTACTCGTTTTTCTCCAACGCCTTTTATAAGGAGAAACAAAAAAATGACGTCATTTTACGAAAAAGAAAACACTAGGGCTGTTGAAGCAACAATTTAAGTAAAAGGTAGAGGGGGAGAAAACCCTCTAAATGCTTCAACAACTAAGGCTGAGCAGTTTTTTTCCCTCTATTGCCTTAACATGTGTACACATGAATATTCAGTTATTTCTGAGCAAGAATTTCATATAAATTTCCTATATTATTCTTGGAAGACAGCATATTTAGATACATAAATTAAAACAATTAAACTAAAATAATTATTACTTACTTTAAAAAGTAATGTATTTTCTTGAATCATAAAATAGATATAGAATTCCCATTTAGTAAAGTTTTAAACAAAATCTTAATTTCGAGAAAATTTACTTAAAAATTTATTCTCTTTATTAATTAGCGAACTAAATTCACTTATGGCAATTTGATAGTGTTATGAAACGTAAAATAATATTTCTACATTATGAAAAATTATAAAGGCTCTTTCAATCTCTAGTTTTATGCCTTGTAATATGATAACACAATATTGCAATGCTTATTTGCTTCCTGTATTCTTATTTCAGTTCTAAAACTTGCTCTAAATTATATAGAAACGATGACGTGTGCACAAAAAAAAAAAGTGCAATTCATATTGCTGCTATGAGCCACATTAATCTAGTAACTGAAACAACGAAAAATATCTTTAAATTTTTTCCCCAACCTTGATTTTTTTAAACATTTTTATACAAAAAAAAAAAAAAAAAAAGAAAAGAAATGGTATAAATTAAAAGCTCGGTTTTGAATTTCAAATGGTGAAACCAATGTTATCCATTAAAGAAAAAAGTTAACAACATTCCAATTAATTTATAATTAAAAATCCAATTAAAACTTTGGAAAATCTCTTTTAATGAGTACTAACTAAGAAGTAACTATGTTCCAAATTTGATAACTCTGGATAAGAGGATCTGCCTTTTACAACAAAATTTTTTCACCATGCATGCCATGTAACACATATCGCAATGTGGATAATACGCAGTTTAAGAACACTATGTTAAATCAGTAGGATTATTCTCGCAATAAATTTCTGGCATACATTCTAATAAAGAGGTCAAAGAGGTCAGAATTCCAGAAAACATCTTGCATAGAATTGCCATACAATAGTTAAAAGATATATTTATATGGCATAGATTTAGCATTTTTACTGAAATTATTTTGCGATCCTTGGCGATTTTATGGTAATTAATCTCTGAAATGCGGCTGACTGAAACCGAAAATCGAATTTGTGTTTTAGACGTGATTTTCCAAACCTACTGAAACAAAATTTTATATAAAACTGCATTTGCAGTAAAAAAATCCGATACCAAATTTGAGATATCGAAGTCAATGTGTTTTTGAGTTACCACATTTACATGTTTTCTGAAAGAACAAACTGACAGATGGTCATCCCCTTGATAGATTTGGTTCGAATTCTGCTATCTTTACACACTATAAATATTGAATCTGTGCACCGAATTCTACCTAGCTAGCTCTCTTAGTTTTGAAGTTATCGTCTTAACGTACATTTAAACAGTTAAGAGATACAGACTTACTCTGAATGAACTTTGCCTAAAATTTGATAGAAAATACAAATCAAATGTAAAAAGGTATGTAAAACTTTATCCATCTAGCTTAAAACATTTTTGGGTTACTTTCGTCTTAGATATACAGACAGATATTTTCCAAAAAGTATTTTTCAAACTCAGCTAAGTCTAGAACACGGACATCTGTCAAAATCTCAAGTTCGAACATTTTGACAGTTACCGTACTTTCTCTATACTAAGTATACAAGAATGTAAAAATAATCGATCCATAGCATATTTACCTCGTTTAGAATAGCGTCAATTCTTTTTTTAAGGTAACGAAGATGATAAAACACTTACCTATGAGGAAAGAAAAGAAAGCAATTAGTTTATGAGTATCAAATGTAAATAAACAGTGAAATAAAAAAATTCAGTAGCAATAAATTCATTATTTTACGTTTTTATCAAATAAAAAATTCCAATAATCACATTTTTTTCCAAGAGAAAGTGGCATATAACTAAAAAAAGTAAATTTGAAAACTTAATTTAATATTTAATCACTTTATGGGTAAATATATTGTTTCACTTACAACTATTAGCACCAACCCAATAAATATTAATTAACTAAATGCCCACATAAAATATTAACTGTTTTTATTTCAACCCTCAGGGTATTGAATCGATTAGCATTATTATAATAAAGAAATCTTTATTAATTCAAAAAAATTAGAGTGATAAAAGATCACGCAACAATAAGAGGTAAGTATTTATACTAAATAATACAATTAAAAGTTTTATTCTTATTTCTTTTCTCTTGAGATTTACATTGCTACTAAGTAATATTTTGTGTTCAATAGTTGAGATTATCGGTTCTTCTACATAGGAATAGGCAACAGAGTTTTATGGAATACAATAAAACATAATTTTTTTGATTCACGACATAATTTTCTGTGACTCAAATATTGGTTAAACAATTAAGAAAACTGGTGAATATAATAAAAAAGAAATATTATATGTATTGACATTTCTTTATTTTATTTTCCCGATAATTACGAAAGAAATTGAAAAATATATCAAACGTTATTAACCTTTAACTATCCTTAAATATTGTCTTCTAACCTTCAACCCATTCTTCAATGTCGTATAACGCCATCAAACCACATTTTACCCGGCGATATAATATGTAAAAGATATGCCTGGAATGTCTGCTCTTTAGTGGAATCAAATTTCGATTCTGAAACTATCTGGCCTCGAAGCTGAAACTTTGACAAAAGGTCCACGATCCACTATTTGATGTCAGAACTCATAGAAACCCTAAGAAACTGGTATATTTATAAACCTTATTCAAACGATACTACGTTATATGACATTACATACGACATTTAAAGGGAGATAGGTTAAATGTTGGTAACACAAGAAGGCCCAGCATTCAACACGCACGCACGCTCACACACATAATTATTATTATTATAATATATATATATTATTAAAATACATGAAACTGTAACCATTATACAAAATGCAACAACTGAATAAAATTTTGTTTCAAGGTATTATGAGGTATGCGCTTAAAAATCACATGAAAAACAACAGTTAAACTCTAATAGTTGCGATTACAGTGTAAAAATTTAAAACTGGAAACACCAGCTGTTTTTTTTTTTGGGGGGGGGGGGGAGGATGTGTTATCCGTAACAAAAAGCAATCAATAGCATTGGGATGGTATTTGTAGAACAAATGAATTGTGAATGCAATTGTTACGGTCTCGCATATAATCACCTTGTATACCTAGTTTGTAAATCACTACTTTTCATGAAATTTATAAATTTATTATTGCTACTGATAAATATGAAATCTAAATTTAATAATTACTTTACTAAGTTTACACTAATTAGTTGATTTTCCGAAAGTTAAAAGAAACAAGTTTCAGAATTGTTAAATTATACCAGGTTTCATTCTAGGAAAAAGAAACCTCGTATAATCGTCTGCATTAAAAAAAAGTATGTTCAATTGTATGGTTTTCTTAAATGATGATTTACTGCTTTGAGCTATTGATCTACCAGCGAATACCAATATTTAAGAAAAATCGAAAAATTTGGTAGAACAAGGAGTGCATACATCCATTTCGTTTCGCTTTTTGTTTTAATCTGAATTTTTACCAACGTGCAAAAGAGAGAGAGGAGCAGCTGCGACAGAGCAGGCCAATTTGGTAGCTTCATTTTTCACAGGCGCTCAACCCTCCTGATTAAGAACGGAATGGAATTCATTCTCTTCGACAGCTGTTTCCAACTCGCGATTAAGACTTTGCTCCTTTTACTTTAATGCCCACATCATATAGGAAATCCTGAGGGGACGATCATGAGCTACCAAACAGGGATTTTTCAAGAAAGCACTTGCTTTCTTGTCCTCGCCTCGCTTCATTTGTGGAACGACCCCTCGGGGACTTTTTCCTCTCCCCATTTTTAAGGAACTTATAAGATAATAAATGCAAGGTGGGCAAGATGAGCCTCTACAGGCCCAGACGGGAACAACATGAGCTTGAATCGTGTTGGTACCTTAATGTATATTTTGATGATGCAAGTTAACTGAATGTAGATTTAGCAGATTTGAGGGATCTGTTGCACGATTACTCACAGCTATTTCTTATTCCTATTGGTCTCGCCTGTATCAAAATAAGAGAAGGTCTCATTAAAGTTTTTGGAAAAGAGAAGGTCTTCTATTTTGTTTGTATTTATAGTGAAATTAATGTTTATTTTCAATCAATTTCAGGGATACTTTGAGTAGAAATTTATAAATCTGAACTATTATGTGACGCAGGCTCGAGAGTTGTTCTTGTCATGTCACTCTAAATTCCAGGTTGCAATGTCATGGAATTGAGAGAGAAATGGACATTCAGGACTTTGAACTACAATAGCCTTAACCCTTTTCACTTAAAAAAGTATTTCGATTCATAATTATTCACTTAATACAATGACTAGATTATAGTTCCAAAAAATAAATATATACATATATAATTATTTGAAATTGACTTTCCCAGAAAAATTAATCTGCCTCAAACTATGTATAGTCTTGAATAGTGAATGAGAAGAACTATTCAAGTACCATATATAAGTAAAAGTCAAATGAACCATTCGAAGTAAATTCATATATATAGCAAAATATATTAAGTAGTATGCAAGTATGTGGCTGAAGAATGCTGTAGGCAGTTTAAATAATTCAAATTTTATGTTCATATGTTTTGAATTCCGGAATATAACCTAAAATAATAGCGAAAATTGGAAGCCTTCTGATAATTCTGTTAATAAAAAGCACTTGAATTCTAAACTTTAAGCATTTGAATTTGTAAATTTTAAGCATTTGAATTTGTAAACTTTAAACTTTGTAACATACAAGTGATAAAAAATATTTCCACTTTAACTTTCAAATGTATTATTACTTTTAAGTATTTAAGTGAAAAGAATTTAGGGCACCTATTATGGCTATCCTCCAATCAATAATCTAATATTTGCTTTTCAAAATAGGTTTTGGGGTCAAAATGGCAAGAGACCTTACTGTTAACCACAGAGCAGCTATTGTTAAGTGTTAATTTCACAAAAATTAAAACAAAAAGCTCGCTTTTTAAGTAACAAATTAATTTTTACTCCTTTCTTCTAAAATAATGGATGTATATTTCCCTGATTTTTGAAGAGCTTGTCAAAGATCTAATGAAAATTCAAGTACTTTTCTTGGGACCCTAAGTACAAAAAATCAAATTCAAAGAATTTTCAAGGATTGATAGATCTCTAGAATTGAATATTTTCCAACAAATTTGCTTACGATAGCAAAAAAATCGGAAAATAAATATATTCTGTTCTCTAATAGTTTTGCACACAAATAAAAATTTATTTTTCTACGAACAAGTTACAAACTGCTTTTCACTTCTCTCTCTAAAAGTAATGAATATATATTTAACATATTTTTAACTTTTCAGGATCTATGGAAATTTCAAGTACCTTTCAGGGAAATCAAGTAAACCAAGTCAAATTCAAAGAATTTTCAAGGAGACAGTGATTAAATATTAATTATATTAAATATTTTCCTACACATTTACTTACGATAGGAAATTTTTTGAAAATAAATATATTCTGTTCCCTAAATACTTTTTCACTCAAATAAAGATTTATCCTCGCTCCTCTCTTTCCCCAAAGAAGTAATGCTTTACTCTTAACTTCCATCAGCCGTTTCTTTTAAGCATTATCTTGATTTTTATTTTCTATTTTTATTCCAGTGTGGCAGGGAGGATTATTTGCCCCTTTCATTCCAAATGAACCCTGGCTCCAAGGGGCTTCCACTGAAAGCGGATATTGTTCGCAATTTGCAGCGACCGCATTCAATCTCGGCCTCTTCTTTTATTAAAGAGCGAGTAAATCACACAAAAGCAACAGCAACACGCATACTGCGGGTAGGGAAAAAAGGGGCGCCCATTGCAAAAGAGCCCGATTCTTTGACGGTTCCTGAATTCAACTAAGGCTTCATTAAAAAAGGTTCGCGTGCCGAAACGACGTTCGGCTTTCTCCAATTTCTGAAGCCCCGCAAAATCCCAAGGACAGATAAGCTTGAAAAAGATAACAGCGAGAAAACAAGTTAAAATGAATTGGAATCGCAAATTGCAAAGCCTCTTGCTTCATTTGGTGCGCATCCAATGAAAATGCTTCTCCTAATCCATCTGCCCGTATTTTTCTGGACGCAAATTTTCTTCGGCCAACTTGTTTCTTCCGTCATGCAAAGGTTTTATTCGCAAGTGAATTCAGCGAGGCACTTAAAATTTTTCGAGGGAGAGCAACAGAATGGTTTAAGTAAACATAGAAGCAACCTTTTTAAGAGCAAAACTGTGTACAGAGAGCTTTTGTTAATGAGTAAACCGGTCTCCGCCATCTTTATATTTTCATGAGCTGAATCATTACCAAATGTGATTTGTTTTATGATTGAATTCATTTAATATTTCCACTAATAAATAAATAAATAAATACTATCTTTCTGATTTTAGTTTATATATATTCGGGTAAAGACTACACTGGTTTTTACTATGAAATTATGATAGGTATTTCTTAGATACTTTAAAGGGAAATTTAGATACCTTTAAAAGAATGTTGCGAACATTAGGGATTTTTACCCCTTCGCTCGGAGCTGTTAAAAAAATGATGAGACCAGCAGTTTTATAAAGCGCATGATAAAAGTGAATAATAAAAGATAGATCTGGATCAGGAAATAAGAGACCCTTTTGGAATGAAATTAATATGACCTAATTTCAAATAGAAATTAGGAGATAATTCATATAGTTCAAATTCGAAAACGAGTTATTGAAATAGAGACTTGTATAACCGAAATTAAAAGAAATAACTTTTTCCTTGTATTTAATTTGCGCCTTTAAAACGTTTTACCGTTACATTTAAACTCTAAATCTGTTGTTACTTTTAAAGAACGTTTCAAAAATCATTGACTGCAAGCACAAATTAAACAAAGACCCATCAGATAATAATGAGCTTACACATACTATATGAAAAAAATATATAAGATTTTATACATGTACGATCCCCTAATGAGATGACTTTTGCTTCAGAAAAAGTGACTACAACATTAAGACAGTCAAAATGTTCAGATTTTTCTTTTCAATAGCATTAAGACTACAAATTTTAGACCTTACAAATTGGGATTCTACATGCAAAATGTATGAGAAAAATATTTAGAGATTTTTTTTAAAGGTTTGAGCCTTTATTACGATAAATTTTAATTGGAACAATTTCGCATACTTTAACAGATCCTTTAGCAAAATTTATTCGTAAGGTATTGATTTTAAATAATTGCTGCAATGTGCAGAATAGCACATTGCAAAACCTATCACTTTCCTTCTTTGAATAAATATCCATTTTAAAGATTAAATATCAATGATCAAATCTACAAAACTCATATTAATACTGAGCTGCAAATTTATCTAATATGATTTAAAAATCCAGATACAGATTCGACATCAGAACAAGGTCAGTATAAATCTATATCTACCCATCTGCCAAACTTGAATATTTTCTAATGTGAGCATCCAAATCTTCTTAGCCATTCCTTTATTTCAGCAAAACTATTTTTTTTTTCATGCCAAGGAAACGGATCATGGGGAACTGCAGCCGCTCCAGTTTTTAGAAGGAGGAATTCCTGATGGCCGCCATTTGGAATCGCAGCAGTCCCCCTTCTGTTCACCAAGCAGCAGAGGGGGAGGCAGCATTGTGTATGGATGATGGTGGCGACAGCTGTTGTCTCAGATCTCTTTTCTTCCGACATACACCTTCCACTCGCTGCTGGGGACGCTCTGCAGATTAACTTCTTCAGTATAATGAGAGACCATAAAATGCGATATCTTCTCCCCTCCGCCCCCCTTCCCACCAATTACGAGATCTCGAGCAGAAAGCTTTTATTCCGGAAATTTATTCAACCGGTATGTGGAATGTTCCATGCGGGCAGAAAGGGGAGCGAGAAGGTCTGCCGCAGTGATTTTTAATTATGTGTTTAAAGGAGATCATGAGAGTGAGAGATCATTGCCCCGGGTATGATCTTATCAGTTATGATGGTGATCAGCTGCCAAGTGATGATAATAAACAGTGCCAAGCAAACATTTTGTCTTAATTTTTATCTCCCTTTCAGGTTAATATTAAGTTAAGGATCTAACTGATTTTATTTGGAAGATAAAACTTTTCAATTATAGTTGGAACATAATGAGCCTTATGCTTTCGAACCTAAAATGCCAACGAAGGATGATTCCCGCACCACAAAATTAGTTATGATAGATGACTTTGGACATCGTATGGTTGCTTAGATCTGAGTTCAAACATGAGACAATGTGTAGCGTAAGTATGACACTGATTGGTGGTTTTTGATTCCTATCAACACACCTCTCACCTCAAAAGAGGCTAAATTTTGAACATTTTTATTTTTTTCTAGCAAATTTTCATTCATGGTAAAAAGTGTCTCAGAGCATTGAAGGATGATGATGTCATGTCTGCAGGGAGGAGGGGGGTGCTGTAGCTTCTGAGAGTAAGAACCGCTGAGCACCTGAGGGCTGAAGTCTGACTTGACATGAAGCCTGACTTGATCATGACACGCAATTGCTTTCACAACCCCTTTTCAGAGGAAAGTTCTTTCACACACACCCCAGATACAACACAGGGAGAAGAAGAACTTTGCCCAAATCAGGACTCGAAGCTATGACCTTCAGATCACGGGGAAAACGCACTACATCTTGCACAGGAAGCCGGCAAAATATTGAATCTTCATCATTTGACACAATATTGAATCTTCATCATTTATTCAAGACTCGAGATTCTTGAATATTTCCACGCTATGAAACCAATTTTCCCAAAAGAAAACGATATAGCTATATGTTTAGACATTGCAATTAACTATATTCATGACCGATATTACTACAAGATCCCCTGCTAATTCGTTCTGGGTTTCGTGAGACAGCCTGAAAATAAAGGGTTCTTTGAGAATCATATCTTTTCAGCAATATTATTCAGTTTTCAGAACAATATAGTGAATAGTCACCTTCAAACACAGATGAGTTAACTGAATATCCTATCCCTAGAAGTTAAAATAACTATTTGGGAATTCAAGGCTTTAATTCTGTCAAAATATTTCTTCCTTCGTTTACTACAATTTTCAGAACAAGAATCGGAGATATGGTCTTATGTAAAACTAAACCTTAAAAGTTTGGCGACAACATCACTATGGGCTGGAATCCTTCTTATCTGAACAAAAGCTGGGCCTCTTTTGGAGTTATTTTTCTCAATTCACTTCGCTTCATCCGGATGAAATTGGAATCTAGTTCTCGTTTCCTCCATTGTGGGGAAAATAAGTGAAACAAGAGACGAATATAATTAAGGGAATTAATAACGAAAGCACAAGGAGAAATCGGAGATCCAACAAAAGGGGAACACATTTTCCAGCGACTAATCAAATTTGTTGCACTCGTGTCCTCTCCACAAAAGACTCGCGATTCAAATCCTTTTCAATGGAATTAACGAGGCAGAAAAGTAAGGCCCCGATTTCAAGAGGGAATCTTGAAATACGATGATAATGGATTTGCAGGAGATAATTTGTCATAGCTGACGGCAGAAGACGCTACAGTAATGAATAGCAGGACGGATGCAGGCAGACAAAAGGAATTTAATTTGATTGCTCTAACCTTATGTCAATTTATTATTATGCACTCATTCAATTATTGCGTCACTTTGGAAATTCCGCATTTTTAAGAGATGACTATCCCAGTAGCATTAGCCTTCACAGAGAGGTTCGAATAACGTCAGAATTACTTATATCTTTAAAGTTAACAGAAATAAATGGCTGTTAGATGTAGAAAGACCATTTTTCAGGATGATATTGTTGGTTCCCTATGGCAATGACAATACGATGAGTGTGTTTCCGTTATCGGCAATTTTTTAAAATAACAACCAGATTAATTCTAATAAAAGTTATTTATTAAAACTTAAATGTAATCAGGATCTTCTTATTAGCTTAAACGTTTTAGTAGTTGTAGAATTAAGAATATCAGTATTTATTGTTTTGTTCTTTTTCTCATTAATTTTTAAGGAACTGTATTCATCCACCCGACAAATCGGACATAGGAATGCAAAGGACTAAAAGAAATATTATTTAAATTTTCATTAAAAATGAACAGAGAGAAATGCATAATCTTGATCTTGTATTCGTATATCTTATTTAAAAAAAACAGGTATAAAGTATTTCGAACTCAGTTGTATTCTAGATCATTTTAATAACATAATTACAAATTAATATCAATACTATTAGCAAAACCATAATATTGTATATTAACTCCTCCCCCAAAAATATACAGAATCAACTTAACAGCATAGTGATGATAACTAGTGACTATAAAATAATGTGAATACTCCGTTATCTTTTATAACAGCTGCTTAGCAATTATAAGTGGTGCTAAAACTTCTTGTTTCACATCCGCATCATAAGACTTTAAAATGTAACGATCATTCAGACTCAATAGTGGCTAATATATGTATAGCCCTTTATTAATCCTTTAGTACTCACTGTAACCGTTAATGAAATATAATGACATAAAATATGTATCTTCTTTCAATTCAGTTTGAAAAAGTGTATTTTTTTTCTATATATAATTACAAGCAATATTATTTAACCATCTTCAAGACACGATGTTCTTGAATTTTTCAAAAAGAATATCAATAAACAGTTTGATAAAAAAAAAAGAATAGGAAAACAAATATAAACTATTAAAAAAAAAGATAGTGGAAATTCTTCAGCAACTTTTCTCAAGCGCATCCATCTTTTAATCTTTTGAAGATTTTTGACGTTTTTGAAAATTCTGATTCTATCCCTTTGGCTTTTGGCGTCCATTGAATACAAATCATGCCTCAAAGTGTGTGGCCATGTCTTCGTGTTTCCAAACACAGTCAAGACACGGTCCCTGATCCAGAAGATTTTGTTTCCATGGCAACAATGCGTATTGCCAGCGGACGAAAGCGATCGCCTTGCACTCCGCGATCCGAAAGTCAAGAGACAGGAAATTAGGAGATATTTTACACTAGCACGATCTATTTCCTCGACGCGGAAACTCCAGAACTCTTTCCTAATACACAGTAAACAGTTGTTGACACGATAAGGAACATTACCACCCAATTCGGAACTTGATTTAACACAATCTAGCACGACTTAGAATATTACCCTTCGCACGTGTTCAGAAATGAAATGTTAAATACTGAGTTTAATATGTATTGCTGTTGGTTACTTTGCTTTAAGTTGTAGGAAAGTCAATACGTAACTGAATAAATATATTTAAATGTTACAGAATAATTGCTAATCAATGCAGATAAATTGAACAGTTATTTATGGATTTAAATCAGACTTTCGTTCTATCAACTATTAATTTATGAATTCAGTCCTCCTAAGATTACATTGAGTTGAATATACTGGCAGGCTGTCAGGATTGAAACTAATTGGACATTTTCTTACCATCTATTTAAAATAAATCTGATAAATTATAGTTTAATTTTAATGATTTTTTAAATATATATTTTACCTATAGCAGTTGATTAAAATTCTGAATCTCTTGAAGATATTTTTTTAACTGATACGTCTCATTCAGCTGTCCCATAGGAAGAATTTGAGACTCTTGCATTTATTTTCAAGCTTATTGCAGACTACATTATCTGCAGATTTAAATTAGACCATAATTCTATGAAATATTAATTTACGAATTCACTCCCACCAATACTACATCGATTTGAATATATTTAGATGGCTGCCAGAAAGTTTTAAATAGACATTTTCAATTATCTAATTAGGTTGTAAAAAAATTGGTTCATTTTAATGATTGTTTAAGTATATTTTACTTACAGTAGAAAAAAAAGTCCAAGTGTATTGAAGATATTTGTAAAACTGTATTGTATTATTCAGATATCTCATATGGGGAATTTGAGACTGATGCCTTTATATTCAGATTTTAAGTTCTTTAGCAAATTTCCAAAATCAATGCCATTCAAAACCTCTTTTAAATTAAACTTCCGAATTTTATTTTATATTAACGGAAACTGAACGCATTAACAACTTAACTGTCTTATTTTCTTTAAAATATAATACAATGATACTCTCTATTTTGGAACTATTTTCTAATTTTGATTCAAATGGAAATCTATTGATGCGAAGTATACTTATCTATGTATTCGAATTAATTTTAATATTAAATTATAATCGTTATGAATGGTTTACTTTTTGCGTATAGGCAAAACATTTAAGCGGTTAATGAACATTTCTTGACAATTAATACACATGAGAGTTATTAAATAAATTACAAAATAAACATTAGTCGATAAACTGGAATTGTTCATCTATTAAGCAATTCAGAAACTTATTTACTTCTAATATTGGGGAATGAAGGACATTTATTTGCATTTAAAAAGAGGAGAAGGGATCACTTTTTTGTGCCATAATAGCTAAGTGACATGCCATTTGATGAAACTATTGTAAAGAACACACTGTCCCAGCGCGCCTTGATGGCAGCCACTAGATTCCCTCTTAGATACCAGCAGGATTTAAATTTTATTTTACACAAGAAATGAATGCAGGTTTAACCAACAAGCGATACCACGGTGCTTCATAATTATCAATCTTCATACAACTGCTTCTTTATATAATCTGTACCTACTTTGAGGTGCAAAATTGCATATTCATGAAGGAACTTTTGCATCCATGCTGTATTAATTGTGTTAGCTAGCTAGTGAAATCTTCCTTCTAAATATTGAAAAATTTTTGTTACACCTGTTACCATTTTTGCCCCAAATGCTGATTTCATTCTTCCAGAAATTTAGTAAATAAGATATCTTTGCACTTATGCAGTATGCTTCCCTATCTCTACATATATTGAGGCCTGAAATAAGGAAGAACATTCACTCCAAATCTACAATATGCGGTACGTTCAGAAATTCTCTCAACTTGGGGCAATAACGAAAGTTTGCCGCCCTTTCTAGAAATTTCCATTAGCGGTGCCATTCTTCAAACAACGAGCTTTACCGGGAAAGCCTTATTCGGTCAAAAGATTCATTTTCTGCGAGGGAGAAATGAGATGATATTTTCAATATATGCCTTCCCCTTCAAAGTCTTCTCGCTCCGGGGCTCGATCGCTAGCTTCGGAGTGTTTGTTTTTGCACCGGTTATTACAGCCGAACCGTTGGCAACGTGACACGCCGGAAAAGGAAGAAATATCGTTCTTTCACTTTGGACTGCTTAAAAAGCCGTTTGAAGGAATCGATAGGGGAGGGATAGGGATTTGCCCACCCTCCCATCACATACATATATAACAAGTGTTTGGTGTTGGATTTGTGGTAGTTCCAGATTCAAAGAAATCTACGAGAAAATATGCATGCAGCCTCGAAATGTAGAAATGGTGGTTTTTTAAGTTGCTCAATACGCAAGGAATGTGAAAGAATTGGTACAGAATATGAAACACGGAATGGAAATTCTAGAATGTGTGAAGGTTTAGAATGAAACATTTCTACTTAGAAGCCCATCTTCCAAGGTTTACGTGTTGCTAGATATTTCAGAGGTTCATTGTTGTTCGAACGCCGCGATTTGAAAAGCCTCAGATGATTAAAAAATGTATAAGAATCAAGAAAAGACTTTCCTACTGCGCCCAACTGACAATGTAATTAAATTCTTAAGCTAGGAATACTAGTATCTTCGAACATAATTTTAAACAACCGATATACATATGAACTATTATTTTCAGAATCAGATGATCTCTACTGTGGTAAATTTTTATTCCCAATGAAGCATCTTTTATTCCAACAACACAACCGATATTTGTTCTTAACCATCTTTTATTCCAATTTCATAACCAATATTTATTTTTAGCCATGTTTTATTCTAGTTATACAATTTAGTTTCATTCTTAGCTGTCTTTTATTCCAATTACAATTTTTTAATTCAAATTACACAATTAATTTAAATAATATATCCAAATAATAGAGATCAAAAACTTTTAATTGCTAAAAAGTTGCATTAAAATATTTCATTTTTAGAAGGTGAGAAATCTTAATCATTATTGAATTACAGCAAAAAAAATTAATGAAAAATAATGATTTTTATCAATTATTGAAGAATAACCTCTACGTAATTTATTTTTTATATAATATATTACCTCAAAGGAAATTTTGATATTCATTTGATATAAATAAATACGTGTGAAATAATGGATAGACAAAAATGAATCTTAAATTTATATCATTAAAAGACTTTGTTAGATATCTTAGGGATCAGTGCCTTTCCTCCAGTCGGGTGAGAAAGAAGGAACTGCCAAATTGAAATAATATTCATTAAAAATGCAGCAAGAAATTCAAAATCTAGAACCAGTAAATATATTGTTCAAAACTCTTTTAACAAGAAGTAAATGAATTTATATCCAGAAAAAGGATCAAAATATTCATTTATGAATAGCCCAAAAATACAAATTCTACTGTTTAGCCCGCAATTATCACTTAAACATCAATAACATTTTTAATACAGAGCTTAGTCTGATGATTTTGACTTAAAAATCCAAAACTGTTGCTAAAATACAAATCGCATCAAGAAAATAATTTCTATTTTATGAGACTCTCCAATAAGAAATCTGTATTCACTTAATTAAAAATGCCCTTCCAATTCAGAGTATAAGCTTCTTTTCCGCTCTCAGAATTGTTAAACCTCAGTATCTATATTTTTAAGTCCTTTCACCAGTAATTATCTCGAATTATTTTTAATTCTCGAAGGATTTTTGTTAACGTGCAGTTCCAGGAACAAACTCCAGACTAAAAATTATTACAGATAAAGTTTATTCTTTAAGAGGCATTATGGTAAGTACAAGTAAGTGTCGGACATTATTTTTCTGCAAAGAAGTACAGCAAAAGAAGTAGATGTGTGTGGCGGCCAAAATTTCCAGGCTTTATACAAGATTTCCTGCGAAACTCAGACTTTTAGTGTTACAGTAAAGTTCCTTGGCTTGATCAAAAGGAAGTCCTGACAAGAGAGGCAAATGGCTTAATTAGGAGAGATCCTCTGAGTGCTTTGTCATGTCTTGGGCACGAAAAGGGAAGAAATCTCACAGAAAGAGTGGCATTTTATCTTTCCAACAGCTCAACGCCAGTGTTATAGAGCATCTCAAAGTTTTTTTTCTACAACTGCGAAAGAATTCTAGTAGTCGAACACTCTTTATAACTGAGTTGGCGAGTCAAAAGAAAAAATCTTAGAAGGAACTTCAAGCATACTCTGGTGCCAAAAAATACTAGATCATTTATATTACTTGGTCATAATTATCTTCTAACAAAATAAATCTAAATGGCTTGCTTGTAAAATATGCATAAATATATAATTCTTCATGACAATGAGACAGAAAAGTATGAATACAGCTGCACAGACGTATTGTCTGCAAAGACTTCTACATAATTTGAATTTTAAAAAAACTGAATGGTGAAATGAGGAGAATGTTTTGTTAGAAAATGCAAAACTCTTGCTATTTGCTGCAAATGAAAATTTAAATTAACACTTGGACTTGGATTTAGCATTCCTTCTTCCAATATTAGAGCACTTTCTTGAAATTTGAAAATTTTGAAATGCGACAATAAACTATTAATATCACCTATCTAGATCAGCTGTCCAAAAAAGTTGGAGTTTGACAGAATTTTAATCTCAAAATGCTAATGCAAAAAGTCCACAAACACGCGTGCATTACAGTAGGAAAGTCAAAGCTACATCAACAAAATACAGCCATATTTATGCTAAATGGTCATGGCAAATTTCGCTAAAATAGTGCGTATGTGCCAACAAAATCGTGGAGACAATTTATACTATGGGTTATGCTATACATAAATCTACTGAGTGTGCTTTATAATTCAATAAAAATATGGCAATTTAAAGGAAAAAACGGTTTTTATTCAATTCAAATCTTGCATTAACACGTTGTTTTATCATGTAACGCTCCGTTTTTATTAATCCTAAACTATCAACTGATAAACGGTTTTTTTTAATAAAATTAACAACACTATTTTACGAATGCTGACAAATTCAATTCTTGCGTTAATTTTGGGACAAAATATATAAATATTTAAAATATAAACTTTGAATATAAATTAGCTTCCAAATATCTCTAATGGTAATGAACTAATGATTAGTTCGAACAAGGATTTTTAAGTACCTCAAAACTGAAAAAAAAAATTATTCGCTTTCGAACCACGAAACAATAATTGTCATGAATATATAAGAAAAAATAATGTTAAAAATATCATTTTCCTCGAATTATGCTTTAAATACAAAACTTTCACTATTTTCATTACATTAAATTAATAGTTATGCAAAACTGTATTATAGCTAAATGCCTGTGGGATAATTAATTCTGGAAAAACGCAGCGTTACAAAATATCTACAATAATTACAATTGTCTACACCTCAAAATTTGCATTTTGGAGTTGATTCCTATTTGTATAACTAACGTCTATTTCAATTTAAGAATGAAAAAAAAACATCTTACACACATATTTTTTTCAACAATATATTTAGACACCACACGGTAATAATAATCGAGAATAGACAATTGCTTATAAAATATTTATTAAGCATTGAAAACTGATTCATATAATAATAAACTGAAGTCGGAAAAATTCTGTTTTTCCGCCACGAGACAATTTGAATAGAATTGCTCATTTATTGCGAGACGAAACAACTCAAATAAAAGATTCTAAATAAATCGATTCGTTTATTTACAGTAAATGAAATATGAATTTAATTACAAGGACAGAGAAATGGAAAATGGTTAAGCAAACAAGCGTGAAATCTCAGTTGTAAATATTAACGAATGAATCATTTAATATTTTAAGATGTATCGCTGGATAAAAGCTACTCGAACTTTGCAGAGTAAACAAGAATCACTTAGAGTCAATTCTCTTTTCAGGGTAATTTTAAATTCAGTTCACAAAATTCGTGTAAACAGAACAATGAAAATTTAAATAACATTAGAGATATTGAGCTCTGATGTTACATTAAAAAATTTTTTGATCTTTGCTTCTCTTAACCTCTTAAATAAAAGCGATGTATTTATCAAATTATTTTTCTAGGAATTGCTGGTTTCATAGATTTTCCAGAAGCCCTGAATGGAACATTTATTTTTGTACTGCAATTTTCAAAAAATTCGAATTCCAGATTTTAATGTATTTGTATAAAAAGAACAATGTAACTCTAAATATTATTAAAGATACCGAGATCAAATGTTCCATTTTTTAAAAATATTTGCTTCTTTTTACTTCATCTGGTAAATAAAAGCGACATTTTTATCGGGTTATTTGTCTGAAAATAGCTGGTTTCATGAAACATTCCATTTTTAATCGGAAATATAGGGAAAGTATTGTGTTAAATAACTTTTAATTCGAGAGTTTTATGAATCTCCACGTCTTAGACCTCTATGAGTTAAAAAAATATATTCTTGGAAAATGTCTGTTATAGATAACTCAAAAATACTTTAAGACAAATGTATGAAGTTTGGCATATAGATTTCAGACCAAATTTGAAAAAATTATTTTAAATTCTGAGGAAACTCTCTTTAGAAAAAGTCTATTTATGGTTGTTACAGTAGAAATGAATTTGATAATTTCATAGCACAAAATGCTGGATAGATAATAATTGAAACACTGATTTAGATATAAAATTATATTCTTATTACATTTCGATTCAAATTAGTCATAGTGTTGATCGTCAGTCTATCTGTACATTCGCATCCATGTAAACGATAGAATTTAAAAGAAAGTATTATGGTATGTGATCTTCTATCTACAACTGTAGTTCCGGATCATTAATTTTCTTCCTTTATAGTGTCTCATGCCTATTAAATGTACACTAATTGAATAACTTCTCATTGAAGTTCAGAGTTAACAAATTTTTAGGTCTATTTCAACTGTAATGAGACCATCTATTATTCAACCACCACATATTTATCATTTAAGACTTCTAAAAAAAGATAAAATTTTAAACTGCAACTAAAAATTCTTTAACAATTTACCGCACTTTTTATTTTACAGAAGAGTTTCTTTAAATGTCTGAGCATGCAACGAAATAGCTGAGAAAGTTTTCAGACAGACATTTCAATAAATGAAGAAAACTATTTGAACTTCAAAACATCAAAATTATATTTCCTAAGTAGCTGATTTTAAGTATAATTCCTTTAAGTTTTTTTTTCTTTATACATCAACTTCAGGTTTTGTAAAACATTTCTGACGAAAATGGTATAGTGGACACTTTATTCAAACAATAAGTGCTGCAAATTTTTGAGATTCAAAAATCTTGCTTCATAGCATTTTTCTAGAATTTTGTAGACATGCGTTGTCGCAGAATGCCCTGTTTGGGGCAAAAGGCTACATGCCCTCGTGCTATAAATTTCGCGCAAGAACAATTATTTAAGTAATACCTCAAAATAATTTCTGCGCTAGGCTTAAGTTTAAGAAGTTGAGTTTGTTTGGCAAAAGGTTAAGAAATCTTGCATAACAGCATTTTCTTTTCTAGGATTTTGTAAACAGCAAAGGCGCAGAATAATCTTCCTCTCGCCATAAGCTACAAAAAATCAAATATAAGATGAAGAATCGAGCCGGGGTATCACGTTTCAAGAGTTTACCTGTTCTTTGGCCTTTTTCACAGAACCCAGGCTTTAATTGGCACTTATCGACCATTCATCAAAACGATCTTGCTTTCACACTCGCCGATTAAAAACAGGCCGCAAACCCCAAATTACCCGATCTCCCTACCTCATCAATAGAGAAGATTCCTGCACATATCGCCAACCTCGATGTCAGTTGGTAATTAAAAACAATAGACTTCGAATGATAGATGATCTCGTCCAAGATTCATTTTTAGTTAGTGCAACAACAAGAAGGAAAAAACTATTTCAAATTACAGAGAAGGGGAAGAAATAATGATTTCGATCTGGCCACAGACATTCAGGTATGATTTTGATGTGTTCCGAGTCACAGTTCAAGTATTCTGATGGTTGATTCTCTGATCAATTAGGAGATCCGAGAATGAATGTAATAAATAAAAATACATGAGAAATCGACAACACAAGATGTGATGAACCATAGGAAGCAAGTATCTGGTTGGAGGTCGACGGCTCGCTATGTTTTTGAAAAACATAGTGGTTAAATATTAATAATTGCCTTTTATTCATTATGTGATATTTGGTATAGGGGTAGCTTTATAATTTGAGAATATTGCATGTCTTATAAGACTAATTTACCATATGCACAACAAAACAAACAAAAAAAATCTACTAATTTTATAACATTAAAAAAATTATGCATAACCTTTTTGTATACGTAGAAAAAAAAAGTGTATTAATTGTTAAAAAAAATTCGAACTCGAAATTTAGACTAACTCCACGTTTTTAGACTTCTCTGAGTCCGAAAAAAGACAATTTGCAAAATTCCGAGAATTTGTCTGTAAAAAGTTAACTCAAAACAAACAACAAAACAGCAACAACGGATTCTACTCTCAATGGACTTTTTTTCTCTTTTTAATTAATACTTAATATTAATTACAAAGATTTTATACTTATAAATATTAATTAGCTATTTATAAGTCAAAACCAACTATAATAAGGGATATGAGAGTAATTCTTATAAGAGAAGGCATCTAAACGTAAAGAGATAGAAAAAACAATTTTCTATTTCAGCGGCAGGCGTTTACAGTGAAGCTTCAAGAATAGCAGTAAACATTTAACTACTTCCAAGAATTGCAGGATTTTTATATTAATATATACTGCTTTAAGTTTTAGAAAGCAGAAACATGATAATTCTTCACATAACAATTATTCAAAATAAATATGTCTTTCGGAACACTCTCGATACAGTAAACACCCGATTGCCCATCTCAATATGCTGGAGGGCAGGCCTCGTAAATTGTGAATGGGGCAACGGCCCGGTGAATCATTGAAGCATTAACTTGTCCAGTTAAGATAGAAGGCTCCATACAGATAGTTTATATACTTTCAAGAATTTATTTAGAGAAAAATCAAGTTAAAAGCCGTAAATTATTTACATTTTAACATAAATTAAGTAATGATTAACAAATGCAGGAAACATAAACAAAATATTAAAAGAAACCGTAGGCCTAGTTCTTAAGAAAATTGTCTGAAATTGGTTTTATTTTTTATTGATAAATGATCGCACAGATATGAAAAGGCAACGCTAAGGTAAAAGTCAAAATTTATAGTTTATAGTTTTTGAAAAAGGACATTTATAGATTGCTTCCACATTTTAAGTCTTGGCAGACGCCAGTGCTAATGAAATGCCTTGCCTTCCTCATTTAATTATGATTAAAGTAAACTCGGCCTAATAATCACGAACCGGATACTCGGGAGAGTAATGTAAATACAAAAGGCCAAATAAAATCATCTCTAAAATTACTTTAAACAATGGAAATGAATTGTATGGCCGTAGTGTTAAGCGAGCAACGAAGTGGTTCTGATAAACTGAAAGTAATAAAAGTAAAAAACCATATTAGTACAATTATAAATCAAGAATCAGATAAAAGCTTCCAAACTTTCGCCTTAATCTAAAAATTTCCCTAACTTAATTTTACAAAAGACAAAAATGAAACCCTATTCCGGGGCCTCCCTCATTCAGCCGTCAGATAAAAGAGATACGAATTTAAAACATCTCCATTTTCCCTTTTCGCTAAACAGCAGCAGCAGGAGGAACAAAATGTTATCCATTTTTAAAGCAGTTTTCCAAAAATCACCTCAAATTTAAAACGGCGCTAAAACGAGAAAAAGGAAAAGAAAAAAAAAATGAACAAAATTTTCCTTCTTGGATGCCTGCGTCTTGCGAGTCGGTAATAGGAGACACGCGCTTTAAATCCCAAACATTTCGCTTTTGGCAACGCAAGCCCCCCTCGCTTGTTACGAAGGGGGTGGGGGATGCGCAGGATTACATCATAGGAGAAGAGCAAAAAGAAAAGGGGATTTTCTGTAACGAAAAGATTACCTCCCGAAAACAACGGAAAGGATTATGAGGGACTTTCCGACGAAGGACTGTTAAACGCAATCCTTGCTGCACTAATTAGGCAGCATTACACTCATAAAAAAACATACTGCATCTCTCTTTTCTTCCCCCTTTTCTATCTACATCATTATAAAGAACTCGCTGCTGCTTTTGTATTCCGCGATTTGAGTTCCGAAGACGAGGAAGAGATATAATAGAGGGTGGAGGAAGGGAGTGTAGAATTTCACTTACGATGGAATACCCTCCCCCTGGTAGATACTTGCTTGAAAGTAAGAGGATTGAGAGGAAATCTTGAGTACAATCAGTACGAGGAAAAGAAACTAACAAAGCACATTACAATCATTGGTCAGATGAATGAAGTGTTCATAAAGATGAGGCAAGGGCAGATGTATTTTCAATTCGTGTAACAAACATCACTTTAAAATTACATGCCCCTTCTCAATTAAGACTTATAGTCTGTAAAATTTTTATTAAAAATAATAACATAAATTATCAGTTTCTAAATAGAATTATAAAAAAATTCTAAACTAGGCAGAATATACCCATATTGAGTTCTTCAGGTACATAGCAAGCACATCATACGCATGGTATGATACGTTTTATGATAGGTCCTTTGAATACACATTTATTTAAAACGACTTTTGTATTTGAAGTTCATTTAATTTTTGAATATATGAAGACAGTAGTTTTTACGTAATAATTCATTTATTCCTTATTTCTTATTATTCGAAATATATACTGCTGCATGATACTGAGATAACTTAAGCTAATTAGAATTAAAACATGAATTCAAACATATACGGAACGCTCTGTTACGTCAAATATACCCAAAGGATTAACTGGATCTAGTGGTGAATTCAAGTAGTACTTTGCAGGCATAGGTGTTGAGCATTACAAAGCTTTATCAGTATAACTTTAAAAAAAACCCCAAATTTTAATTTTTTTGAAGAGTATAACTGACAAAATGTGGTAACTAAAAGTATTTTTTGTCGATAGTTGGTAAGTATTTTAATGTTTATATTAATGTGATGAAAACTCCGTACTGTATTTTTTAGTTTTTCTGCTCTATTTATGTTTATTCTTTAACTAACTGAAGCGGTACAAACACCAAATTCTAAAGTGGTAACTGGCAAAATGTGTTAATATAACTTAGTTGACATTTGACACTATCTAGAGAAATACCTGAACTGTATTCTTTAATTTTTCCAATTTATTTATTTTACACTTTTTTTTATTCTATTAACTATAAATGCAGGTATATTTGTTTTATGGCATTTTTATCTATTATGACTCCGCATTGCCCAGCATCTATATTCGTACATAATGCTATCAATGAAACAGAGATTCGTTGCTTATAAATAATTTATTAAGGAACTAAACGAATTAAGAAATATAGAAGCGTGACTAATTACTCTTAATATTATTCTAATATGTCATAATTCACTGAATTTATATTTATTACAAAATTATTTATTTAGGAAACAAAGAAAATAAAGTTTTTTAAAAAAAAATCTTCCCGTCAGCGGCCTCTTTTTAGCTTAGTAGCTATAGACCACGGCTACATCGGAAATCCGCCACCAGCTTCATCGCAAAAAGGAAAAAACAGAGTAAATAAATTGGATATATTTCCTTAAAACCAACTGGGTTTAAATTTTGACACGGGCTTATGATTTTATACAGAAATACGACCGTCTAATTTATCGTGCTTATATATACGCGGAAAAACAGACACTGCGTTCTGCAAATAAATTTTGTTTCAGGAATTTAACAACTAAAATCCATAATTTCAATTTATTTGACTTTTCTGCTTCCATTTCTTTTTCTGTCTAGTCAAACAGAAATTATTACAAATATATATTCCCCCCGTATTCGGGTAGTTTTAAAATATTTTGATATGTTACAACTATGAGGAATTTCCTCTTTTCCTAATTAATATGTAGTAAAATAAAAATGTCAAGAATTTCTTGTGAATTAATATAAGTATTAATTATATTATTATTATTATTATTTCACAGAAAGTGAGTAATTCAAGCAAATAGTCGTTAAATGTTGACATTCTTTCGGTACAGTAAATATTGACAGAAAATATATAGGAATACATATCTTGAAATCTAGACGATTTGAACGGCCAACAATAAAAACTGTTTTTGTTAATTATGGCACTTTACAAGTCCGCTGATAGAAAACTGTCAGAGTTTTAAGCTTACATTAGCATCCCTTGTTTTTCAGTAGCGCCAACTAGGGCCAAGAATGCGATTTAGCTATTTCATCTTTCCCATTCGCTTGCACAACCTCTTTTAACAGGGAGACTTATTCACACAACACACAGATAGAACACAGAATAACAACCATGTCCGAACAGGGGCACGAACCCGGGACGCCCAGATCATGGGGAAGAACAATAAAGACTACGAAGCCTAATGATCCCAAATGTTGGCTTGTCTAATCAACAATCTAATCATACTTCACAGTTACAAGATAGCAAATAATTAAATTGGTATTAAATATATTATTATTACTCTACTGAAAGTGAGCAATTCTGGTAATAATAGTTAAATGATGGCGACATTCTTTTGGTATAATGAATACTGTCAGAAAATATATAAAAATAATATCTAATAACTATTCAGATGATCAACAAGAAAGACCAACGAAGCTTAATGAACAAGAATGTGGCTTTTCTAAACAATAATGTAATAATACTTCACAAGAGATAGCGCACAATTAAATTAGTATTTGTTATATTATGATTACTCCACAGAAAGCGAGCAATTCTTATAAATGATGGTTGAATGATGTCAATATTTCTGTCAATATTTACTATAATGACATTCTTTTGGTTTATTAAATATTGACAGAAAATATATAGAAATAAATACCTCAAAATTTTGACTGTTCGAACGATCGGCAATAATGATTACGATGCTTAATGAGCCAGTGTGTTGAGATGTCTAATCAACAATGCAATCATACTTCCTGATCCATAATTATTAGATAATTTCAGATTATCGATGTTGTTAGTCAACGTGTTAAATGCTTCGAAAATGGATTATTATAAATATATATTTCTTAAACGGCAGTCACTGATAAAGGAATAGTCTAGACAGGCAAATCTATTGTGTGAAAATGAACCAAGTAGCGGGAAGAACACACACACACACACATATACACTCAGATGCCCTTGATGTAGTAAATGATCCTTGAATCCTTGTATACACATTCCTTTGTTAATTCAGGAAGGTATCGATGCTAAACACAAAACAAATGTTTTTATTTTTAGAGCCCACTAACAGTGGATGCTCAAGGTAATTAGGCTGAACCAAAAAGCAAAGAGAGTTGAAAAAAGCAACGACGTTAAGATCAGGATCATTGAATTCAAAATACAAACTAAGAATTAATTTTTTTTACAAAAAAGGCAGTCTATCAGTATTGTTTATCGGTCTTTTGGCTAAAACCAAAGTGCAATAGGGCAACTACTTATAAAATAGGTTCCGCATCCAAATTAAAGTTCAAGATGTTGATCGAATTTTTTGGTCACGACTGAGATCAGCTGAGAGGAAATTGAAAAATTATATTAATACCTTGACTTCTGTGTGTATCTATTGTTATTCACACTTTCTAACTAGATGATGTTTTCTCATTACAAGTTGATAACAGAGATGGTATTATCAAATTAGATAGATGGTTTGAATCAAAGGCTCGAGTCGTAGGAGCAAACTTGTTAATATAGTGTTTTGATAGTTTAAGCCTAAAAAAAGCATTAAAATTTGGCGAGCTGAGGGAAACATAAAAATGGCTACGATTAACACATTAAATGCGGGAGTCGTAGTGCTAGGATTTGATCCTCGTTACCTAGCATACTTTCGTCAAGATCCCCCGCCTTTACTGTGTTAATATGTTGAATGCTGTTTGAAAATCTTTAACATGTTCGCTCTTATGACCCACGCGTATTATTCTAATTTCTGTTCTCAAATTCAGAAATAACAAAGACGATATCATCTAATTAGATAGGTGGTTTGAATCACATGCGTGAGTCAAAAGAACGAACATGTTAAAATTTTAAAATCTGAGTATAATGAAAAGGTTTAGGAATAATAAACTGTCAGCAAACACATAATGTGAATTTAAATTGATTTAAATAAACCATGCTATAGAATGAATAAGTTAATACAGCAATGTGAAGTCATAAAATTTTATGGATTATTTTATACACTGTTGATAAAGCTAAATTCAAATTACTCTAAATTAAAATGATAGTATTTGGAGCAATTTTTAGAACAATTAACTCAAATATTAAATAATTATATCAAACTTATAGTGCAAACAATAATTCTTGAGTATATATTTCTTGCTTCATATAAATTAATACATATAGTATAATTCAAGGAATGAAGAAAGCAAATATATATTGCATGCAATTTCTCTTAGCTTTTTACCAATTATTTCTAAAATTTTCTTATGGCATACCTCATTATGGCCGATTAGTGCGATTAAACTTAATATACAAGATATTTTTTGTGCTTTTGATCAAGAATATAATATTTAAAAACATGATATAAAAACAAGTTTTAAACCATGAGTTACATTTTTATAATTAAATTTCAATTAGAGAGAGTTTAAATTAATTAATAGTTTTTCTTATATATATCAAACATATGTTAAAATGAAAGCTTACACAAAAATTAAATAATATTTAATATTAAATAACAATTGATAAGCAATATTAAGATGAAGTTTTCAGTCGTATTCGATGATAATATTGTTTTGAACTTATTTATTTGCTACGCCAATACATAATTTCTATTTGTTATTGTCACAACTGTTCTACTGATGACGAAAGTAAGCGCTTTATATTTTCACAAACTCAAACTCAGGCATTCTCTTTCATACCACCAAATAAAAGCAGGGGACCTTTTATTGACTCATAATGATTCCGTTGCAAATCCTTGAGTTAGTAGTGAACCACCGCGATTTAGCGACACAACCTAACTTCGAAGCTGGATAGTGGCGGGTTTGCGATTTACTTTTATCGGAGGCTTCTCTGTATACGAAGGTTTGCTCACGATGAGATCCACCTGAGTGAAATATTTTCTAGATATAAAAGCAGACATACATTAAGCAGCAACAAAATCCAACTTCCAAAACTGGATTTTGTTGTTGTTGCTTTTAATTTAATCTCTACATAAGCTATTTTTAACACGCTGACTGCCGTGTCACATTCGGGTGAGAGCAAAAGTTCTCAGTGAATGTAGAATTTGTTATGAATAAGAGCAAGTCTATGGTTTAGTTTATATCGCTTTGTTTTAACACGTTTTTCATCACGTCAATCGCCTGTGATTCATACCAATATTTAATTAGATAATTTTTCTCTACTAAAATTAGAAGTGATAAGTAAGGATCCTATTAGATAGTGGTCCAAAGCACAAGCCTTAATCATGGCAGCAAAAGAGTAAAATAAACATTTACATAAAATTTCATTGGGTTTATCTTCAAATCGGTTAGTTTTAATTTTCAATGTATAGGAAAATTCAGATTTAAAATAAAAGTACAGCACATTTTTTTATTCAAATACTTTAACACAGAGTTTGTCAGAATCATTGACATTCAACCAATTTTATGACAAACTAGATCATATTGTTTAGGAGACAAATTTGAATGCTGGAAAAGTCCCAAGAGCATCGTTCTGACATTACATAATTCTTGAGTTCATGAGCTTCAAACACATGCGGGACAGATTTTATTCAAGCAATACAGACAGACTTTTTCTGAGACTGTAACTACTAACTTGGGTAGTTAAAGAAAGTAATTGCACTGTCTTTTAAGGAATTAAATCAGCAGACGCGATTAGTAAAGCTGTAATTAGTTTTGGGGTGACAAAGGAATAATGGTTTAATTTCCCTAAAAATACAGCAAAAAATTATTGGGTCCTTAGGCAATTACCTACTTAACCAATTTGATAATCTGACTTGGTAGGGAAATAAGTAAACTTGGGAGATGAAAATCTCGATTGAAGTTTTGCACTCGTCGACTTATATCGTGCTTCAGATTTAAGAGGTATGTTTTCAAAATAGAATCCATGTCACCTCAGAGCAGTGTCTTTAACTAAAGTTTGGTGTAAATGATGGAATCTCTTCATTCCTGCGATGATGGCATATGATAGAGACTAGAAGAAGAAGGCTCACGCACCATTTTCTGAAATAACACATTAAGCCAGAAGTAAAGGAATTAAAAAGCTCCTGTTATGTCAAAAAGGAAATAAACAAAAGATTCTCTGTATGTCTTTGTGATAAGAATTATACAAGAAATAAAATAAAACAATTTCTGAAATCAGGTAGAAATGTATTAGCTCATTTTTCAGTCCAATTCATTTTAAGAAAGGAGCTCAAAAATTTAAAGTATGTCAATTCTAGAAAAAACATTAACATTAATATATACATATAAAATCCGGGAATAAGATTTATACTTCATACCAATAAATATTCATGTATTGGAATTCTAGCCTATGTCAATGAAATTGAATTTTTTGAACTTTAAAAGAATGCTTACGTTTTAGAGCAAAGATGAAATAATTTTAAAAAATAAATATGTTTCAGAGTAGAAATTAATTAATCTTTAAATATCCACGATAAATGAGGAGTGAAATTTTTATTTCATATCACTGAATAAAAATAATTTTTTAGAACCCCATAAGGATTTCATTGTTAAATATGAAGATATCAAAAAATTTACCAGCAAAGCTCTTTTATTAATAAAACGAAATCAATGTAACTCTGAAACGGTATTTTATAAACAATTCTTGTCTATATTTCGTTTAGAAAAAAATATGCGACCGCTTAAAACTTTCAAAACTACCGACGAGCTATCTTATCTTTCAGATACTTCAAATTACATGTTTCTATGGGCTAAAATTTGTCATTTATGCCAATTTATATAGACCTAACTTTCTTCTTCAGACATGCATTAGAAAGTTCAACCCATTTAAACTGGCATAAGAGATACATTTTAGCTCCAGAAACCTGTCATTGGAAATATGTGAAAGACAAAATATCTCGTAGATAATGTGGAAAGTGCTAATATTCATAATAGATCTAAACCTGGAATTTCTATTTCATATTACTGAATAAAAGCAACGGAATTTTTATGAAACTGTAATGAATTCATTACAAACTTTGAAATAAGAAACAGCGAGGCTCATCATTTATGTAAAAAAATAATTATCAAAATCCATGCAAATCTGATGAATCAGCACTTCTAGTTCATATATACGACATAATATCGTGTATAACAAATATTATTTCTATACATAAAAAAATGTTATGCTATATTTAGGAGGGGCAAAAAAGAACTCAGCATATTCACGATAAATCCGAACCTTGACACTTCCCTTTCATATCACTGAATAAAAGCAGGCGAGCATTTTATGAACCCGTAACGAATTCCTTGCAAATCCTGGAGTGAGTGAGTGATGGAACATACCTGGCACAAGGGCTTACGGCAGAGACCGGAAGCAGGCACGTAAGCTAATTTCACAAGAGGCACTTCCGCCCAGAAGAAAAGGATTTAAAAGTTCCTGCAAGTCAGAAAAAAAGCAAGGGTGCCCTCACGTGTCTTCGAGCAGCAAGTGCCGGCAATTAATCATTCACGTTTTGGAGCAGTGAGTAATGAAGGCTCAGTTTGTAACAAGTTTCCTTGGAATATGCAGAGTACAATATTAAATGGATGCTTCGCAACATAAATGAATGAATTTTTAATTAATATAGAAGGAAACTGAGTTTTTTTTTCTTTTTTAAAATTGGAAGCCTGCATTCTTTTATAAAAAGATAATGCTGTATGTATTGTGGCGGTAGCTTATTTGATACATGTCTCCGTGGTATCTTGGGAAGATTTTTCATTAAATGGTGTGGCCACAAGTTGGCTGTTGATATTAATAAAACATGAAGATACTTCTTCCCTTTTTCTTTTTGATTGTTTTAGCTTGAGATTATTTATGGTCTCTCTCGTCAGCAATGATTTTACAAGCTTCGGCTAAAAGAAAAATTCATCTATCTCACGAATTAATGTCAGTACTCTTTTTATGTCTTTAGAAATGAATTATTCTCGTTTTCATTATTATTAAATAAAAATAATGAAAGTAAATGAAAATTCAAGGAATATTTTGTGTTAGAAATGATCTTCATTACAAGAACGTGGCATGATCGTTATTAAGTTGTATTAAATAAAAAGGTTTTACATGCGCTCTATAACAATCCAAACGTGAGCCAGTTTTTTTTTTCCAACATAATTTGAACGTTCGCCAGATTGCAGAATATTTTTAGGATTTTAATGGAATTCTGCAGTGAGTGTTTTGTTTAAAATAACGCTTTCAAAAACGCTTAGTGTCCTTTTTAAAAATATTTTTGGAAATTTTTAATTTTTATGTAAGATTTTGGCATTTTATAAGTTTCGTATTAAATGTGGTCAAATATTCAGTAATAGAATTTATCATACCTTAAAACTTGACAGTAAATGTAAGAAATTGGAATAATTTCCGTTTTATCTACATTTCCAAAGTAAACCGAATGATTATTGTCGCAGAAACAGAAGGCGGAGTTTCATTTAGGTCTCATAGAAACAAATAATTAAATTATATATATAGGTTCCTATTTTTTTGGACGGGGGAGAAATCAGCATGACATTTATGCAAGCAATCTCTTCTCCAAAATTCCGCATCACATCCACGAGAAGAAGTTTAGCTCATACTGTCAGACTTAGTATGGAAAGAACTAATACACACAATAGAACTTTAATGACATTGGTTTTCAAACTGAATCTGAAATTCATGACCTTAGCAATAAGTCACTACAATTCCTTTGTTCTCATCAAAACACTATGTCTTACATTTGTATATATTTATATTCGTAGTTTATATATCTCTGCGTGTAAACACATTTTAGAAGCTGCGAGGTCAAATAAAAGAAATTTTTGATATTTTATTTAACCACGTGTGGCATAATTTTCATACAAAAAATAAGCGATGCGCCTGTCTACATCGGGGCACAAAAGCAAAAAGAGACCATTTTTTCCCTTAATTTGATAGAGATTAGAATTTGATAGAGATTTTTACTTTCCACGTGTTCCGTTACACGAGATTTCTTTAAAAAAAGGGAATTTCGGATATCCTTAAAAGAATGTTGTAAGCATTTCTTCATTCGGAGTCTGTGAAAATGATGAAGTCACCAATTTTCAAAGCGCATGATAAAAATAATTAAATAAAAAGTATAAAGTGAGTCAAGAAATAAAACATTACAGAATAACGTTGATATGGGCTAAATTAAGATAAAAACTTGAAGCAAGTGATGAACCCGACTCAGAATGTTAATAAAGCAGTTAAAAAAAATCCTCGAAATTATTTATTTTCAATTTTTATACATTGGTACTTCTTCTAATTCATGAATAGAAAATGAAAAGAAATTTGATTTATAAATAGGGACAAAAAATAAAAAAAACAGATAAATTTTATTTCTATTAAATACGTGACGATGTATGAAAATTTTATAAAAATGTAATGAAATTACACTTCCTAATAAATTATTGAGATAATAGTGATTAAATGATCTTTACTTTTTTTGTAAATGCAAATACGCGACTGAATAATTTAAAAACCAGCGTAAAGATTTATTTTCTCCTAATCTATTATTTAAATTTTTCTTACTAAGTTCAATTTCAGAGACTTTCTTTTTCACAATATTTTAAATATCCCTTAATTCGCATTAAAATAAATCTCTATCTTTTTCCTCATATTATTTATGATTAAGGATAATAACAGTGTATTTAAAAAAATACTAATTTAACCGGATATTAAATTTAACTTTATTTGCATAATAGTCACATAAATAAACATACACTTGGTAAACACATCTGAAAATATTTTTACTTTAAATAGGTATTATACAGTCGATTTTCTTTCTTTTACTTGATTTTACATTAGCGTCTTCCTTCATATTGCTAACTATTTACAATTGTATACACATAGAATTATTTAAAACTGTTGGAGACAGACTGCTCTGAGAAGTAAAATGTTTTGAAGCTATCTCAATTTCAGGCAAGCGCCTATAAATTTAAGTGCCTATATCATGTATATTTTTTAAATGCATCCTTGATCAGTCCATCGGATCTACCCTGTTCCACTATTTATCATATGAGAACATGATGCTGTTTTGGTTTGAGATTATTTGAAGCCACAAATGCGTAGGTAACAAATTGACGATTTATAGATTTTGAGTTCTCAATTTTTCGTTTTAAAGGTTATGGTAAAATAATTCAGAAGATTATCATATCTGGCGATCTGTCGCCATCTATATTTACAACTTGATTTCCAAATTATTCATTTTCTGAATTCTTACGAACTGTCTTAATTTAAGTCATTCACCAGTTTAAATCGGTTTGAAACAATTAAACTGGTTAATGACTTAAATAAATTAAAAGACGGTTAATTATTTAAAATTATTAAGATAAATAATGACTTAAAAATAATAATGTTTTCACATGATAACGTGAAATTTGGGATCATAGATTTCATTTTCTTGATTTTTTATAATTTTTTGCCCGGTCTTTTAGACATAAAATATATCGCTTACATATACTGTGAATGTTTAAAACCTTTATTCTATACGTCCGAATAGATATCTCATAACAATTTGCAGTCATGGACTATTAATTAAAATTAATTCTTTTCATCTTATTACAGAGAAAATCTTATTTATTGATTGATCCATGCACCAGCAGATATTATTTGAATGCATCTTTAAACCACAGACATTAAAATGTTTAGATACGATCCCCTAGAAGAATTTCCATTTTTATGAATTTTATCTATGAAAATACTAATGGGCAGTCGTTAAACTGAATTTCGTATGCTACGTCACATCCCATCACTTTATATTCAAAACTTCAGCCAATTATTCATAAGCCGATAAATCAGAGGAAAGCACTTTCTTTTCTTTATCACATGGAAACGTTGTAAGTTGAAAATGCAATTGTTCCAACTTAGAATTCTCCATCTCGAAACTGGATTTGGAAGAAATCCATATTAAAAATCTGGCTTTGTTTGGGAGATAAAATGCTATGCTCACTGTTGTTTGAAATATACAGCACTAATATAGAATTGGTTGATGGTTGTTAATAAAAATGTATATTTCTAAGTTTGTTTGTGGTAACTCAATTTCATTAAAAAATAGTTATAAAACATCACTTTATATTCAAAACTTTAGACAATTATTCATAAGCCGATAAATCAGAAGAAAGCACTTTCTTTTCTTTATCACATGCAAACGTCGCTAGTTGAAAGCCCAATTGTTCCAACTTAGAGTTCCCCATCTCTGAACTGAATATGGTAGAAATGCATATTAAAAATCTGGCTCTGTTTGGGAGATAGAATGCAATGTCCGCTGTTTGAAATATATGGCACTAATATAGAATTGGATGATGGTTGTAAATAAAAATGTATGTTTCTAAGTTTGTTTGTGGTAACTCAAATTTCTTTAAAAATTAGTTATAAAACAATTGAAATTTCATAAATCAGCAATATATCATAATGTCTAACAAACAGAAATACCATTGGAAAAGAATTCGTAATAATGCTGTTATTTTACTTTCTAGCCGATGAAGATAAGTACACTCCCAATTATCCTGCCTAATGTGGTGGAAGGACAGGTCAGATGACAAAAACGCCGTATAGATTAGAGTTTTGTGAACTCATTTCTTTGTCCCCAATACCAGAAGACATTTTTTGATATTTAAAACTCATTATTACAGTACGGATTTTCTCAATCCTTTTTTTGTGTATTAAGCTTTCCATTTATCTCAAGCCTCGAAGAATATAAACTCTGATGAGGCCCAGTGAATCACAGAATCTACCTGCAAAGGTAGTTTCCAATACATCTATATGGCAACATAAATTGTTGATGTTAGAAACAGGTAAAAATTAGAACTAGAAAAATCACTTCTCAACTCCCAACTTCTAAAATATTGCTCGTAAGGAACATTTTAAATACAAAAGTTGTTCGTCTTAATGAGGTGCTAATTTGATTAAATGGATTTATTTTTCTATCTTCAATATTAAAAAATATTTAGCGGAATGGAAACTTCAATCTCCCACGATTTCCACCACCTATGAGCTACATGAGCCATTTACGAATTCGCCAGAGAATTTTACTTAAAACATATTCCAAGTGAGTTAAAATACAAACAAAGTTACTCTAGTAATCCTGTTCACAAGGTAACATGGACAAAGCGTTATAAGCCTATTATTATATTTTTATGCTACTTTTGAATGAAAGATGGTTTTGGGCTCTAGAAAACATGAGCGGCGAAGAGCTGCAGAAATTGTCTTGAAATTTTTCATAAGAACCATTGCAATCGGTAGTCTTGGCATAGGAGCCTACCTAATTTTTTAGAGGAGAAATGGAGTTGTTAAAATAAAATTAATAAAATTTTGGCAACACTTACTTATTTAGTAATGCATACCACCTAAGAAAAGTTTTATCCAAATTTTAATTAGATTTTTAATTAAATTAATCAAAATTGTTAACATTTTATTCATTTAATTCAGAGTATATGTTTGTAAAAAAATCGTTTTTATTCTACTTTAAAAAATAGATTATCCAAGATACCTATTTTATTTATTTTACTTCTCGTGAGAAATTTAAAAAAAAATATTTGAAGTATGTTTTATAAACACTTTCTTTTGTTGGTAATTATACATAAATACGCTGTGTAGTTATTGAATTTATTCTTTTATACGAATATTATTGCTACTATATAATTAAATTTTAAAAATAAAATAAAATAAATAGACGAATCTCATGCATTGTATTTAATTTCCTATCTCGGAATTTCAACAAAAATATTCTTTCATTTGAATGTATTTTAATGAAAGAACTGTTTCGACCGGAGGCTTGAAGATATTTTTGAAAAAAAAAAATCTGTATTCGAAATTAATATAATATAGAAAGTCAAAACTTAAAAGCCACAAGAAATAGAAATACATCTTATTCAGAAGGCGAATGCGGTTTCCTTTTCGGTCGCCATTTACTAGTGAGGAAAATAGAAGAATCCGATCTGGTTGTGTCCCAAACGAAAATTCCTTCCCTCGAATAAAGCGGAGATTTTAAAGGAAAACAGTAACATGAGTCTCCCCAAGAAGTAAGAAAAGGAAAGTTAAAATTTAATCCGAGTTTTAAACCGATTAGGTGAAGGAAACTCGAGCCCAAAGCTTTCAGGGATGCATCAGAGAAGCCTCAAAAGGCGCGTGATTAAATGTTAATGAATTTGTTTCCCCGGGACTTAATTTTTGACTCCATTAAAAAGTTAGGGAGAAAACAATCGCAAGAATTGCCTTTCACTGTCCTTTAATCATTTTAGGATATTGCGGAAAATTAGTTAAGCAGTTTTAGAGAAGAATTAAGTTGGATATTAATTATATTAATTAACTACTTGCAATATATTGATAATGCAATTGATATAAAAGAAATTAAAGGCTATTTGATAAATGTATGTTAATGTTTCTGATATAGATTTATATTGAGATTTAAAAAACTAACTTACTTGGCACTTCTTTCAAAAAGAAATATTCTCCGATATTCTGAAATATGTCTCGAGAATGATGCTAATAAACTTGATTGGCTCATTCGATAAAACATGTTTCGGAAAGTCCTGGAATCTGCTTTATGGTAAATGTTTTTGTTTGTCAAAGATATTTTAGGCATCTAGACAAAATGTCCAAGGTATGTACTACGATACAGACTCAGTATATGAAAACAAGCTGTCTTGCAGAAGGGAAGACAAGAATTTAAGATTCGTTATAAGGGGAATCATGAAAAACTACTAATTCCAGAAAAAAATACCGCATTAAAGAGCAATTCTTCGCTAAGAAATTCATTGATCTACCTATCATTTATGCATAATTTTAGATATGAGCACAGCCATAAGTAAAAATCTATAGCCGTCTTCTTATTATTCATGGTTGTTATACATTGCATGGCTTTAACCATTATTTCACAGATAGACATGTGCATAATCCTAGCTATGAGCACATCTAGAAGTTGGAACCAAAAGCGATCCTCTTGTGGCATGTCTTTAACCATTATGCAACTGTTAGATATAATTCTAGATATGAACACAACCAGAAGCTAGAACTAAAAACCTTTTTCTTACAATTCATATTTCTCACATATAGCATGCCTTCAATCATTATGTCACAGATAAGCTTCATAAGTGATAAAAATTATTGATGCAGAAGCTGTTACGCTTTTGAGTGTGATCTTCAACTACTAATGTGAATTTTTCAATGTTAACTTTTGAAATATGCAATGAAAGAATTCGCGTATTATGTGAAAACTCCTTTCCTTTACAATCCTAGAAGTGATCTGTTAATTCTCCTTTCATTTTGGATAAAAGATTATAGATAAACACACGAATATAGGAAAAAAATTAATTAAAACGAATCTTTATTTGTCATTAAATAAAACCAACGGTTTTGATCCATACTGCAAAATTTTAGAACGCATCTATAATAGTATTGTTCAAAGCTAAATTCTGCCAGAAAATGTACTTTTTGTTGAAATATTTAAATTTCTATGGCAAAATGAACACAGCTTCACACAGAACAGTTCATCTTAAATTCATTTATTACCTTATTATTTTATCTTTAGAGTAGTGTTAAATGTAATTCTTCGTATTCATGTTTTTCAAGATTTTGTAAAATAAATTGTTCATATTTTCAATATTTCTGAACTTTGTGTTAAAATATAGGAATATTTTATACTCTGAGAAGCATGAAATTTACGGCAATGAATGGCTAAAAAATATGTAGAATAAAATTTTCATTTATTTCAGAATAAAGGGCTGTAGCTTGCTTTCAATAAAAAATTTAAAAAAATCTCCCTTATTTATGCGTTTTTTGTAACTATTTAAACTTTTTTCTATATTTTTTTTGGCTACCTATTTTTGAAATAACTTTTGTACACTTACTTTAACACTCTTTAAAAATTTACTTTTAGGAACCACTTTAGCACTCTTCCCTTTCAGTAATGTCACAAGGCCATCCTGAACCCGGTCTTCTTGAGGCAGTACCAACCCTTAACCATTATTCTGAACATTCATGCCCAGTGGATACATTTTGTCCAAGTTTTCTGCAATATCGCGAAAAGAAAATCTACTTTCTCATAGTCCTATAGTATGACTAGGTTCAAACTCGGTGAACTGTTGATAATGCTTGCTCTGCCTTCTTAAAGGCCTTTTCGGGTAACATCAGCCCAATATGTCAAATTTCAAAGAAAAATAACGCTCACGGACTTTACAGCACGCATTTATTTAAAGCAAGCCTGATTTGCAAATTCTGAGTGACACTATCAGTGCCACACTTAAACCCGAAGCGTGAAATTTCAATCATTATTATCTTTCAGATGTATTAAAGGGCTTACTAAATTTAGTTTATCTAGCACAAGTCTCGCTTAGTGTTGATTTTTTTTTCTGTCAGTGTATTTCGTATCCCAAAGAAGTAAAAAAAACCTACTTAATCCATTTGTATCCAAAGCATTAAGCTTAGACCATGCAACATACTTTTATGAAAAGCTTTTTATTAAAAAATATAACAAACTGTTTTTTAAAAAGTTCATTTTGATGAAATTGCTAACAAAAATTAGAAGGCAAGTTTAGATTGATTTGTTAAATCATAAATTTCATTTTTCATGTATGCTGAAATTCGAAAACTTTAACAACAACAATCTACATTAGATTTTGCTGTTTTTCTTCAGTATCAATGCTTGAAATCCTTATTCATCAGATTCAGAGCTTATTTTATTCACCAGAAAACTCCTCAAACCTCACGAGTTCCATTTTTTGCATTGTACTGAATTAAAATGCAATTATCTTTTATCTAGGATCGTATAATGATAAACTTGATAACTTTGTTACCAATGTTACAACAAAACATTCTAAACCTTAATGGTTTTTTTTTTTTTTTTTTTTTTTTTTTTGCAATTCCAACGAACCAACTTGGATATAACAATATACAATTAAAGGACATACTCCAGTGCAAAAACTTACATTAAAACTTCATAAGTCATATGTTACCGTTATCTTAGTTCTTAGCTTTGAATAATACAATTCCTCAATTACATTCAAAACAGTTTTTTCAAAAAGCAGAGCTTAAAACTCAAATGGTTGTTCCATAATATTCCAGCTGTCAGAAAAAAGGCTATTTTTTCCCCTGGCAGCTGGAATTTACGGGTGGAAGTCAGCACAAACTTCCGTTCGCTCGCAAAAACGTGAAACCGGGGTTCTAGCTGAGTGAGACATCTACGAGCCATTACGCGGTCTAATTGCGGAGTGCAAAAATGATGGATGCGATTTTGATTTAAAGATTTGGTAGAGCGATGAAACGATAACGCTTTTGTAGGAGTATTCCATACCTAAATGACTTTATTATTGGCCAGGAACTGTTAGGTACCTTTTAAGGGAGCGAGTACCGACATCGTAGGGCATGTTCAGGATATGCCGAATTCATCGATCACCATTAAGTGCAGAAGAGAACGTGCTGATAAAAATTACAGTCAAACTCGGCAAAATCCAATCTCGTTTCTACGCTTGCCTGCTATCAATGCAAATTATACAGCAGAAATACCGAAAAAATAATACGCGAATTGCATATCTAATGGTAAGAGAAATTTAATTTTGAAAGAAATTCATAAATTGCTTATTATTAAGACAAAATGATGGAGATATCATACATTCTTTCACAGCATAAAGAAGCAAAAAATATTCAGCAACCCACCAATGCTGCATTTATCTATTAGCACAAAATGCTTAACAACATTCTTATAATATCTTCACGATATTGGCTGGCATTCAGAATATCGAGCAATATCGGGGAAATACCAAACATTATCTTGTCCTAATAGCAGTATTTCAAATTCGTTATCCATTACCACAATTTAAAATATTTTTTACTCTAAATGCTGTAGTTATTAATAGAAACTTGTTGACAGGAATAAACCAATACTATTAATAATACATGAAATAGTTGGACGTCTAAAGAGTTTATATATCTTTACTATATATTCCTAATTCTTTCTTGCAGTTTTTTTTTACAATTTTGTTTTTAACGCTCTCTCTTACGATACTTTTTAATTTCCCTTTCTTTTCCAGATTTTTTAAAAATAAATAAATCATTCTATAGTTTTAGTAAAATTCTATTTTTCAATGAGATGTCACTCGGTTTTGTTTCAACTATTTTTCGTTAGAAAAAAAAAAGTGTCATTTTATAAACTTAAATTTTGATCAGGAAAATTCTTTTGAACTTTTTTAAAATATTCTACATCAATCCATTTTATTATACTTAAAAAAATGAAGGAAAAAAAATAACACCTGAAGCATATACTCATACAAACAGCTAGTTGAAAGAGTTTTCTGAAAGGATTTCCATACATCTTTGAAAAAGAATTCATTTTACTGGAAAATCTTCCTTTCAAAAACACCATTACTTCCCGTCCATACACGGAAGAGTGAGAAACTACCCTTTTTTTGCGGCGCATCGGTTGACAAATCCTCCTTTTCTGGGCGAATGACAGCTGGATCTAGTTGAATCTCACCTGCAGTACGGGAAGAACATTCCAGAGTTTTACATAAACTTGGAGTATGCTTATTTCAATGGAAAAATATGCATTTTGAAAGTTGAGCAGCTTAACGCATCACACTGAACTTATCACCCAAATGCGTTCATTGTTAATAAAAAGTTTTTTAAAGAACTCTTTTGATGTGGACAATAACATATTTTTGTGTATTTTTTAAACGGTACGACTGATGCATGTCTCATTTTATGCTGCCATGCGTTTATAATTGAAGCTATGATCGATAATTTAATATTAAATTTTAATATGCAGGGCTGTATACATGTTTGCTATAAATGTTTTATCAACTTTATTTAATTTTTTTTTTTTACTTTCTGTAAACAAAAAAAAAGTATTGTAGTTATAAAAAAATTCGATTGGGACAAACTGATGAATCTTCACGCATTCAGAACTTCCTTGAGTCTGAACACACACTTTTAGAATTATAGCTGATTTTCTGTGAATATGATTACTTTAAAACAATTTGATTATGATTGATTAATAATTGTTACCTAGCCTTTATACTAAATTTGTAGCTTTTGATCAAATTTTATGCGAATCAATCAATATACAAATTTGCATTCACGTGAATCCAGCCTATTTGACTTTCTGAATACTAATAATAGAGGAGCGCGCGAGCATGTGTATGAGTGAGTGACGCATTTATGTGTTCACCTTCTGTAGGGTAAAACATTTGACTTTCAGTTACCCAATAAAGCAAATATATAATAAAAGGGGAGATAATAACACTTTTTAATGAAAATTAATAATAAATTTAATTGACAATATTATTGGATATTTACACTATTTCAAAACTCAACTTTTTTTAATTTTTAATCATAGGCACTAATGCTCTCTGATAACAAGCTGGTCGCCAAAGATAGCTAGTACAAAGTATATAAATCGATGATTATATGACAAATAATTTATGATAATACAATAAACGAACGTCATTCAACTTCAATAATACTAAAGTGTTGCGGGAATATAAACTTTGCCTTAATATAAAAGAGTAATTACAAACTATGTAAACTTTAACAAACCCTTTTAAAACCTTAACAAACACAAAATTGCTTGAATCTAATAAAAAAAATCAGTAATTAAGATTACTATTATGATAATTGCAAACTACATAATTCAGAAGTCGAAAAATTGTAAGATAAATTATTTTTAGGATATATTGTTTAGCACATATTCAATTCTTTTTTAGAACACTTCGAAATTCCTCAATTAGAATTTTTTTTAATGAAACTCATTTTATAAAATATCGAGGATTTATTAAAGCTTATTATTACTTAGACTTTATCCCATTATCAAAATTCTAAACATTTTCTATTCCCATAAGTATATATTCTTATCATAATCTCAGTGATATAACTAGCATATTTATAAGGCACTGAAAAAATCATTGATATCCAAATTATCATATGAAAGAGTACAGATGTTTTTCTTAATTTGTATAAAATCAATGATTTTTTCCTCTTCTTTTTCTTACCTTTAGATTTTTATTTTATTAAGAAGTTCCAGGATATTATTTTTTTTAAATGCTTTGAATTTAATTGTCTTTTGATATTGACTTTCAATTTTTATTTAATTTAAGAATTTAGTTTAGTATAACTTCAAATAGTTGGATTCAAACTATACTGAAAAAATTTGATACAGAAACTTTTTACAGTTAAATATTTTTGCCAGATTCAGAGTTTCTTCGCTTAATTACATTCCGATAAATTGTACACCATTTTTTCTTGGCATTTTACCAACTAAAATATCTATTTCAATTCTAAATCTTCCAATGATAAGAAGGTAGATATACCTTGATAGAAGATTATGAGTTTTGGGATTGATAAGTTCAGGATAATATTCCACCAATGCATACAATGTATGCGGACTAGAGTTGGTAAAATATGATTAAGAGAATTGTAGATAGTAAGATGTGGAATTAGAAAACGGGCTTGTAACTCCGGTTTCTACCACATCATCCAACCAAGGTTCAAATTTAGGCTCATAACAAAACAGCCTTCATGTAGCATAGCTTCAAAACACGGCATAGATGAAATTAGATTAAGCTAAATTTTAAAAATTTGGACAAGCTGTTAGTATAATGATAACGCCCGCATTTCTATGGAAAGTGGTATATAACCCTGGATTCTAATTTGAAACCTGATCGACAAAGCTAAGAGTTTAAAATACAATTCATACAGTTTCAAAATAAGGCGTTAATGAAATAAAGTGGACTACCTGAAAATAAAGGTGTTAGCGCTTTTTACTTCGTATAAAATTGCGAAGACCATGAAACTTTGTAAAATCATGAAAGCTACAAGCGCCTAGAGTTCCGTATTTGAGAATTTTGTGCTTATAGTAAAGAAAAGTGAACACGCATTTTGGGCGTTTTTTTTTTTTTTTTTTTTTTTTTGGCCAATGGAAATTCTAATTTGATACAGAACTATAACTTTAGGCATAAGATCACATGCCAAATTTCATTTATTTAAATCTTTGCGTTTTTTAAGCTACGGCGTTAACACGCAGGTGAAAGTACAAACCAGCAGGTAATTAATTCTACCATAAATTTTAGTTTAAATTTGATGAGGTAAAAATTTCAAATATATAAAGTTCTATTCCTCCAGCTCTTTAAGTTTTCTTTAAGTGAAGTTAAGAAAGTTATTACTTTCTCGTATCCGTAGTTTCGAGAAAGTATAGCAATTATCAAAAAATTTGAACTCGAAGAATTTAACGAATCTTCACGTTTTACACCTCCCTAAGTTCGAAAACATATTTTAAGAAAATGTCCGTTCGCCTTTCTGTAACAAAGATAACTTAAAAATGCTTTGAGATAAATAGTTGAAATTTAGTATTCAGTCTTTGTAACAAATTTGCAAATTTCCATCAACTTTTGAGTAAAATCTATTCTGAAGAATTCCGTTTATCCTGCTATTAGAATAGAATGTCAGTTAATAAGATAATTAGGAAACGAATTAGACAAATAAAATTTGGCACTAACTACTTTGATGTGATTTAACTTTTATAGATTAGACGTCAAATTTTGAGCCAAATTCAACATAACATAACATAACGCCATCTTGCGCCCCCGGTGCCTATAACATTAAGTTATCTAACCGGTTAGAAGGGCACAAAATCGAAGGAAAAAAAAAAGGAAGAAAGAGATCAAAAATAAAGAAAGATAGAGACGACAAACCATTCAGGTATCTCCAGAGAGAATCCCATTGGTGTCGAATCTTACACGACCACATTCAGTTTTTGGGTGAGGTAATAATTACATGGGGGAACAAAAATAAGTTACTATTTTTGAAGTTATATTTTTGGCTGAATATGATTGGCAATTTGGCCTCAGCTATTGTATAATCCTGAAGAGGTCTTGGTATTTATGGATATGGTTTATTATGGAGTGGATCTTGCTGCGTGAATGGGTGTTTGATGCAACCCTAATGTACCATTCTTCCTCAAAACGTGGCTCTGGCTTTCTTATGTGCCAAATTCAACAGCGGGTTGACTGTCTATCGGTCTGTAAATTCAGAAACATATAAACGCGGTAACTTAATATAGCAAAAACTTAAATTTTGTACAGGATTTTGTGATCACAAGTGCAGTGTTGTGTCATGTTTTTGGTTTCAATCAATTGTGAAAAACGTGTTTTAAACACAAATTTGGCTTTTGGATACTATTAACTGCACACCAGGGATTAATCACCAAATAACTATCCAAGCATGACACAATAGATTCAGTAAAAATGCTAAATTCAAGCCAAAAGTTAATATTTCGTAAGTATTGTACGCCAATGTCATGCAAGGTGTCCTTACAAGTTTATTACAGAGTATGCCAGAAAGTTTAGGAAGACCACTCCCGCTATTCTTATTCACCCATAATCTGATAGACAATCATTTGTGTGAGAGAATTTGATAAAAATCTACAAATTTAAAGGTCACATACCAAATTTTACCTATCTACCTGAATGAATTTCGAGACACGATTACTACTAGGCTTGTACTTTTCGGACTCATAAAGGATTAAATCGTGATGATTCATTAAAATCTCCAATTCAGAATTTTTTTATATGGTAACAATATTTTTTGAAAGACGTAAAGAAAGTAAAGACGTGAAAGTAAAAACAATGCGCTTAAAACAGATAAACTATCTTATTTCACCACAGATACCTCCTCTAATAAATAAAGAGTAGAATTTCTTAAGGAAGTTTAATTTCCTAATTTTATCTCACAGGAAATGAAATCGTAAAGAAAATACCGTTCTCGAAAGACATTCAAGGAAAAAAAAGTTTAAATACCAGAAAAAGAAGCGGAGTATTGTTTATTTACTCAGAGTTAGTTGTTGACTCTCTATTTACCTTCACACTTCACTTAACAATTCAGCAGTTAAATTATGCGCCATGACAATAAAGAAGAACAGGGGGAAAAAAGAAGGGGGGTGAAACAGAGAAAAAGCAGGGGTAAAGGGGGCATCTTTCCGGTCTGTCGAATTCCTCAAACTGATCAAAGGATGCGGACGTCACAACTCGTTTCAAAGTCAAGAAGTGTAAATTGCGTTCCAGAATTATTTATCGATTACTTCAAATGCTGCTTAAGATGTTTAAGTCATGTGCCTTTCTGAAAAAGCAGAATCAATTTTCATTTTGAAAAATAAATATAAAAAAATTATCTCTTTAGTAAAGAAAAAAAAATGAAGTTGTTATTTTTTTTTCCTGTTAGAACTATTAACGAAATTACCTTTATGTTGAGCAAGTTAAATACATTAATTTTTGTTTGGAAGCAAAATGAACCATAGCAACTGGCAAATGATTCTAAATTACTGTTTCGTTAAAAATAGAATTATCGAAGTTACTTCTTTGATGTATTTATCTATGTTGGGAATATTAAATAAATTAACTTCTTTCTGGATTATTTTTATTGACAAAAAATAAAATAGCAATAAGTTATTGGTTTTTTGAAAATGATATTACATATTTTTTTAAGGTTGCGTCGCTTCTGGTAAATCTAAGTAGAAACAGATGTTGCATTTCGCTTTTAAGATCTTTTTAAAAAAATGTTTATATAAAGTAAAATAAACCTAATAAAATTTATTTTTTTCTCTAGAGATGAATTCTTTCAAAAAAAAAGTTCCAACTGGGAGTAGTTGAGCAATGTGGTATCAAATTCGAATAATATTTTTTTTTATGTAGCTGCTTTTGAAAGTATGTAGTAAGCACAAAATAATCATTGCAATTTATTGAACGATATATAGATAGATATATTTTAGAACGATATAGTTTTTAAAAATATTATACAAAGGGAGATGAGGCAGATTACAATTCTGAATCATGTATGGTAATTACAAAAATAGTCAATGGATTTTAGAACAATATAATCTTTAAAAATATTAAATAGGAAAAAGAAGAAACATATTACAATTCTTAATCAGGTATGGTAGTAACAAAATAATCAAGGGATTTTAGAGCATTATATTTTTAAAATATTAATTAGGGAGAAGAAGCAGATTACATTGCATTTTTTCTACATTTTTGATAACTCATGCGAAGAGGCAGATGGTAAACAGCTACAGCACAATCACATTTTTACGTTAAACAATAAAAAAAAAGTGATTCTTTATATCAAGAGACATTGAATCGCCAGGTGTAATGTCTCCGATTGAAAAAAAAATTAATGCCTCCATAAGTCTCAGGTTTGTAATTTTTTTCATTCGGTTTATTTTTAAAATCCTGCCTTTCTCAATCATGTTATTTAAGACATGTTCACAACCTTGCTCAATGGTATAGCGAGACGAAGAAGCGCTAGGAAATGAATTGATTTGCTCCCCCCCCCCAATCGCCAACATTGGTTTTGTAAGGCTAAATGGTACACTGGGTGTAATATACAGTGGTTTCTTCGTCTCCAGTCGCCATCAGTAGCTTTGCAAGGTTACATGGTGCCCAGCATGTAATTTTGATTGTGTCGTTTCTAATCGTTAGTATTGCTTTGCAAGGGTAGATGGTTTCCAGGGTTTTAATATAATTATACCGTTCCCACTCGTTATTAATATGTTTCTAAGGTAAATGGTAGCCAGAGCTTAATATGGTTATGCTGAGTCAGTTATTAATGGCTTGGCGAATGTAAATGGCACTTTAGGCTGATATGATTGTATTGGCGGCTTTGCAAAGACACTCAGTACAGTTATGCTGTCACCTACCGTTATTAGTTGCTTACCAAAGATATATGGATGTAAGAGCTTTATATGGTTCGATTGTCCCCTGTTGGCATTAGCATACGGATTAATTCGATTGACCTGACCGCACCCATACCAATACTTGTGGGAACTATGGTTTAATCCAAAGGGTCACTATCGGCGACGTAACGACCTTTTCCATCTCAAATAGGATGTAGCTGACCACCAGCATTTTTGTACCCACCCCAACACCGGAAGCTCTTCATCTTCATCTCCGTGATGCCCTCCAAGAGAGGCCTTCTAAGGGTAATTACTGCCTTAAGTTTTTGTTTTTATACTGCCCTCTCCCTCAATACTGACTTTGGAAGCCTCTAAAAAACTTTGCCCCTTCCTGTCATTAAAGATATGCAAAGGGAATTAATGAACATAAACGATTAAATGCTTTTTTAAGGAGAATTGAACGACTTGGATCTATCGCCAGCGTAACTGTAAAACATACTGAACTTCTGTGATTATTCAAAATAAATAAAGACATTTTTTATGATATTTTGTTTATAGCATAGCCGAAATATTTTTTGAAATATAGTAAAAATAAGTATAACAATACTACAAAATTAAAATATTTCAACAAGAATATCGCAGTTCATAAAATGATGATAGGTTCCTCGATACAAATTTCTATCCACTTTAGTAGCTTGGGTTATTACCCCTTTTTCTGTAAACATTAAAGAATAAAAATTGGGGGGTGGGATGATGGTGAAAGTTAACTTTCATTTCCATCTAAAGCGGATGAAATATTATGAATTTCAGATTAGTATTCTTGATGGCACTTGACAAAATATTAATTTTGAGCTCTTGAGTTTTTTTTATTCCTATAAAAAATGTGCAGTTCAGAATAGCACAATTTTGCTGAGCTCTATTATACAATAACTTAATTGTGTAATTGTATATTCCAACAAATGTTATATATCCAAAGAAATATATTTCATATAAAGGGTAGGCTAAAGCATATATAGAAAATGAGGTTAATCTCAAAGCGAAACATTTCTAACAAACATCTTCAGACGGAAGTTTCAATTAAAGTGAAATTAATGATGCTATTTCCGTTATGAAATGGTAATAGTAATAGTTATACCATACTCTTCTATGATTAACATTGTCTGTTGTATAAAGATATTATCTGTTTGTTTTGATATTCCCATTTCTTATAAATCTATCCTTTCATTAGTTCCATGGAATATCTCATCCCTGTCCTTTTCTCAGCAATTTTATTTGATATATCATTTAGAAAGATTGCAAAAAATGAGGGACATTTCTTTTCAACTTCCTGTTATGCTTCCTATAAAGGTGTCATCCTTAACAAATTTGATGCGATTTATGTTTTATATCAGAATATGCCATTTTGCTGCTTAGGACATTACACAGTGCAAAATTATAACAAGCGGAATCCAATAGATAAATGTCGACAAACTGGAGCTATTGAAGGTAAGCCAGGAACACTTAAAAATTGATTGAACATAATTATTTTAGTTTATTACATTCGTCAAACAATATCATTTGCTTTTTAAGAGGAATTTCTTGATTTCAGGGCATAGCATGAACTTACATTTATGAAATCAGTTGGAAGACCTTTAGCATTCAAAATCATTTCGCTTGCCCAATGTATGGTGGTTTTACGGTGGAATCGAATTTAACGTCTAAAATTCGCCAACCCCCAAATCCTTATCACTGTGCTACAGTGGTTCTTTAACGAATATAAAAGCAATACTGACAAAATCCTGTATAACACAATGGATGACACAAAAATTAAGCCCACTTATAGCTATGCCACTGTGGTTCTAAAACGAATGTAAAAACAATATTGACAAAATCATGTTCTGAAACATATTGGGTGTAAAAACCAAATTAAGTTCTACTCGAATGATTTTTCATGCAAGCAATAAAAATTGCAAATGCATTTACCATAACAGCGGTTTAGATTGATTTTAAATGAACAAAAATTATTTTAAAGTAGGAGATTAGCAGCAGCCCACAAAACTAAACGGCACATGGATTTAATAATGACGAGCATTTGTTATATTCATAAAGCCGGAAAATGACAAATTAAAGTCAAGACGAAAAATTCCACACATTCTGCCACTCGTTTACAAAACGCTTCCCATAAATTACCTTTTAAAATCTCTTCTATTTCGATACCCAATTTGTATCTGCTATTATTACAAAATACTTTTCGCGTTAATTCCACACTTTTATCACGCGTTTTGCGAAATAGGGTGTCAAACGATTAGCGTTCTGGTTGGTGGTCGGTGCTACAACGCCTTCGACAAAATGCCATTAGACACCCGAATTCCCCCGGCAGGCAAAAATGATGGCTCGTTTACCCGGAATGGTAACATTTTCAATTAAGTTTTAATCAACATCCACCATTTCGGGCAAATACGCCCGACTTGGAAGCTTAGCATCCATCAGGCAAGGTGCGCATGTTCGCCGCATTCGCAAATGGAAGGCATTCGTCATTTAAACCGTAAAGGGTGGAATAAAACTTCTCTATTCGTTTATTATTGTAATCAAAACGGTGGCAGGGTTAAATGTACCGGAATGATGGGGCAGATTATCAAGACTTAAGTCACAATGGCAGGACCCACCCTCACTTTTTGACGCCCTGGCGTTTTTCCAAATGGTTTTTAAAATGTTTTCGCTTAGGAGCACTCTTTTGCGGAAAGTTATAGGATCACACGGCGGAAAATGGTCGCCATTTATGTGTGTGTTCTGCGATCTGAATCGGAACTGTTACTATTGCAAGGATACTTAGTACAGAGAGGGAGAACTGTTTAGTTTTTTTCCCTCTCTTTCTCCAGATGCTACCGGTGGTGTTTTGTGTGACGAAGCATTATTAAAAGGCGAAAATGGCAAATAA
>JAPMOQ010064735.1:14528-50330 GCA_026543055.1 Argiope trifasciata | reverse complement strand
TCGGAATTGCTACTATTGCAAGGATACTTAGTACAGAGAGAGAGAACTGTAACTTTTAAAAAGTTACTAAATAACGCCTAACTAACGCATAAATTTGTCTAAATAACACAGTAACTTTTAAAAAGTTACTGCGTTATTTAGGCAAATTTATGATTAATATTATCAAAGATACAGTGAAGGTGAGAACGAGAAAGATACTGATATTCTAGAAATTAACGTGGGAATATACTGAACCCAAGATATCACATTTTTTACGAAATCCAATAAATATTTCCATATGATGAAATAGTATGAAATCGATATAGCTGTAAGTAATAATAAAATTACATAGCCTTTCTATTTCACGTATGCTTAGTATAAAGAAAGTAGAGCAATCGTCAAATAATTTGAATGTGATATTTCGACGAATCTCTACGCTTTAGATCACCTTGAGTTAAAAAAAAAAAACAAATTTTCTGAAAAATGTCCGTCTGTGACAAAGATAACTCAAAAGTGCTTTGATCTAGAAGCATAAAATTTGGTATACGGTCTTTACACCGAATTTGTAGATTTCTGTCAAATTCTGAGCAGAGAAAAACTGTCTGTCTGGCGGTTCCAGTATGAATTAACAAGATAACTACAAAACGAAGAGAGATAGGGGAATAAAATTCGGTTAACATATTAAAGATCTAATGTATGGACATCTATCGAATTTTTAGGTAAACGCAAGAAATGGTTAACCGCTTGCCGGTCAGCATTTTCAAAAACTCTTAAATGCGAAATCATAAACACAGTGGCTTTTATTTGGTAAGTGATCTTACGATCAAAAATGTATATTTTTGTCAAATTTTTGTTTTAATTTGTATCGAAGGACAGATCTAAAACAAATTCAGTTTTTATACACTATTTACCACATGCCAGGGATTAATCGCCAAAAACATTCGCCAGGGTTTGAACAAATAGATTCAGTAAAAATGCTAAATTCCCCATAAAAGGTAAATATGTCGTAACTACTGTAAGCCAGAACCATTCAAAGATATATTGCACAGATGCAACCATTCTCTTGGATATATGATATATTAGAAAGTATGCGACAAAACCTGGAGGTGGGATACTCTGTTTTGTTTTTAAATTTAAGATATTAATTGTTTTTCATACAATACTCTTTATTTCTTCTATGATAAAAGAATTTCAACATCTATCATGTCTTAATCAAGACATACTGATAGAAAATTACTATTTTCGAAGTTTGCCATACTCTATCTCCCTTTAAATCTATTTATCATTGACAGATGGTAAAATAAACACATTGCACAAAAAACATTTTCGTGATAACTTATTAACGCTACATAAAGCGGAAAGATGGCCATTGAAAAACATTTCTGATCTATCCATTTTCTTTATCGGGGACGAAACAGAACAGAAAGTAGCCGAGGACCACCCTTAAAACGATCTTCTCCACACTAAAAGCACTCAACTCGAAGAACAATCCCAAGAGGGTGTACCAGAAGGAAAGGGAAAAAAATAATTTTCACGGTTTTCTAACGGCCATTCCTAAGAAGATCTCTCGGCATCTCAGAATTCCAACGCCTTTTTTTTTCTCCTATCGATCTAGTGAGAGAAAGTCCGGCACGGGTAAACACATTGTTGTCAATATCCGGCCATCGACCGCACAGATGCAAGAAACAAATATGCTACGGACAAGTGGAGGAGAGGGTGGATGGAAGGTTCGGTTGTAGAGATGAGTATTGACATCCCGGAGTCTCACTTTCGGTCAGCTCGGACGACTTTCTTAGCCCCACCCTTCTGTATAGAGGTCAGTTAAACGAAATTGACTGTTATAGACTGAAATGTCGATTCACTTAAAAACTGAAGAGTATAAAAAGTGTAAAATATGTTCGTTTATGGTTTCTGTGAGCATTGAGTTTCTTGCTCATAGAATGGCACAGAAGAAAGATTGAATGCAAAGATTCAATTATTCAAAAGTGTAAAACTTAATGAAAAATGTCAACAGTCTTAGAAAAAATGTTAACAATCTTCCACAAATGCTGTCAGTAAGATTTAGCCCATATCTGCTCATTTTTGTTTAAAATTCTAAGACGTCTCAAAGGTTATATTACTTTAACATAAAGTATATTTCCTTCAGAAATACGAATGAAATGTTTCGTCCTACAAATACGAATGTAAGTTACTACTATTCAGGTGATAGTATTGGTCAAAGACAATGTTTTTCCAGCAATGTCTGCATGCTAGAGTCATTCTATACTCGATGTAGTGTTTTTATTATGTAACTTGAGGATTTTTTGGAATATATTGCATGAGAATCCCCAAATGAATAAGATTTTATGAAATAGTTTCTTATTTTTTGAATACATTTAATGTTTCATAAAATATGTTGATATAATTTTCACGAAATCCGCTAGGAATGTCGCTTATAAAACCTTAAAAGTGTTGTGTCTTGGCATATGAAGTAGTATATAGTATTAAAGAATTTAGTTTAATTGTATTTTTCTTGTATTGTTAAAACAATGCAGGGTCATTTTTCTCCTCTATCGTAAGTTAAGAATGACATTAGAGTTTAAAAAGTATGATGGCCCTAATTTTAGTTTAATGTAAACATTTTGCTTAAAAAATAGCCATCCAATGTCTTTTATGAAAATTTGTTTAATTTTAGTTTTAATGGGATCTTTCGATAACATAATGAATCTAGAACGAAAGTACGATTGCTTCTTGTTTAAGACAACTGTCAAGTCACTAACAACCATGGGGCTGTTCCGTCTGTCCTAAAAAGGATGTGAAGTGAAGAGTAGAAGAACAGCTGCGCGGGGGTGGAAGCTATGATGATTATTAAGGAGTCTGGATATGGAGAGTGCGCGTTATTTGTAGGAGTTCTGAGGAAAACTCTGCGTATTCCTGTCTGGCATGTGCAGTTATTACAACAACCATAATTCTTCTCACTACATCTCCCAATAAACCGAAATACACAAATTATTTCCGGCCCTTGAACGGAAATTTGCACCAAAAAATTTATATGGCCTTACAGAGATCTGCCTAAAAGTGCCGAAAACATGAACTTCAAGTCTATTGTTTCAATACATCTTCTATAAGATGAAAGATGTTCCACATATAGTCTAAGACGGAGAAGAGATATATTTTGGATGATCATTTCTTGCGTCATGGAGTCTCAGAGAAGAAACATTGCCCTACTATGTGACACTAGAATATTTTTGTATAGACTGGTGTGGTATACGAATAAAAGATATATTAAAGATGTTAACAAGTTTGATACTCAAGATAATATGTTTATGTTGGATGAAGATTTCTTACTGAAGAATCTTATAAATGTATTGCCCTGTATATGACACCAAAATATCTTCGTATCGACTGATATGAAATGTTAGAATCTATGAATAAAAGGACTCTACCCTAAAATAATATATTTATGTTGGATGACTGCTTCTTATACTGAAGAGCATTAGAGAAGTGGCATCGCACTAGTATGTGATACCAGAATATCTTGGTATCGACTGATATGGAATGTGAGAATCTACGAATGAATGGACCCTAAGATCAGAAAAGAAAAACACATTCCCACAAAATAGGTAAACTTTTGTTAGGTGTGGGGTGCAACACTATTCCAGCAGCAGAGCGTGATCGATGCCAGGAAACACGTTCGCCGATTCCCACGCCGCAAAACCCATTTGGGCGCGGAACTATCGGGTTTCAATTCGGAACATCTTCTCTGCACAAAACACTCCGCGGAGTGTTTTGGCGCCCTTTTTTTTCCTTCTCCTTCCACGCCCTGCTCATGCCGTTTGAGATGGATGCAATCTTTTGTTCGATGACAGCCCCGGTCTGTGATGAATGACGAGCCGAGATGAAAGATGCTTTCGAGGAAAGTGTATTGTCTTCATCAAATAATGGAGGGCGCCCCGCCGAAGAAACAAGGCCGCGGTGATATTGAATCATTTACTTAAGCCCCGGCTCCGGGAAATGTATGTACCTCTACAGAAGATATGGGAGAGATGACAACGGATCAAGAAACTGCTCGCTTTGAAGAAGCGGGAAATTTCGTGAATAAAATACGAGTTCAACATTTCAACAATGATGCTATATAAATATGCATTTGTCTAGAACAAAACTTATTATAAAGCGCAATAATATATTATATACCTGGTGGCTCAAAACTTGAACGTGTACATTTGAAAAATCAATAATTATAGGAATATTGCAAGTAGAGAGATGAAAATTGACATATGAAGAATAGGTTCTTGCATGCATTTTAATCATTTTGTCACATTAAAAAAAGTATTATTTCAGAAAAATTGGTAAATATATATCAATCAAATAATTTTCCATAATTTTCTACAACTTTTACCCATTTTCATCCAATAAGTCTTCCAAATGATTTTCTTCGAATTTGTTTGGTCCCTCAGACCATTCTTTGTTATTGACATCGAAATCGCCACTCTTAAATTGTTGGAATCAAAACTGATAATTAGGTAATCACGGAGAAGCATTACCATAAATGTCTGATGGGCTTCGACGGCAGATTTTTTCAAATCAAGTAAATAAATGGCAAAAAAATGAATGTTGAACATGATTCTATTTTGTAAGTTGAATATTTATTGAGAATTGAACTATGAGGTATAAAATACAAGTTTTTAATTTAATTTCAAACTAGTCTTCTTCATCGATCAGTTGATCATTTATCGTATTAATTGCATTAATTTAATAATGACAATCAACTTAAATGCAATTAATACACCAAAACCCAACTATTAAATTACTATAGAACAATAAATTACGAACATTGATTAGTTAGCTATGCAGGCACAGTAGCGAAATTCAATAGAGAAATCTGTTCAGTTACTAAAAGTGGGGATTGTGCTGAGATTTCATTTTGTGATGTATCATGAAAATAGACAGCGGAGAGAAGTTCCAGAGACCAGTTGGGTCTTTGCCATGGGTTTTATCCATCACACAGAATGAGCAGTTTATTAGAATTTTTGAGATTTATCTCTAAAATAAAAAGAGACGACCCATTTAAGAGTCTTGAGTATTATTGTAGAAATCACGTTAACTGCAGGGAATGGGATTTGATTTTTTTTCTTTCTTATTCCTTTAAACATGAAGATGTTAAGTTAAACGTATTGTTTTACTGAAGCATCCATCACATGACGGGTCCATACTTTAAACTGGCAAAGTTGCTTTGGATTTTCAACACCTTATGTATCAAAATACATTTAATAAAATTATCATTTAGTTGTATATTGAACTGAAAAAATCAATTGAATTGCTTTTAACGAGATAAAATTCATTGCACTTTTTCTTGTAAATTTGACATAGAAGAATTTAGTAGAGAATGAGAAAGTAAATTAATTTCATCACATTTTCTCAACCATAATTGCTTTTTCAAGACAGTAAATGTATGAATTCAAAACTGAATAATATTTATTTATCCCTTACAGTATATCCTCAAGAGAATATTAATGTCATTACGTAGTGGCAACTCAAAAAATTTTATTCAGCAAATAAGTAAAATATCGAACTGTAGTTGGTTATTCGAGCCTAAGTTGCACTCTATATATAAATCCGATTTGGTAGGTAAATGCTTAAGAACAGTGTCTGTTCTTGGAAAGGAGGGGGTTGAAACGTAAAAGCTTTTTGCAGACGATATCTCAAACCCAAGAAGTGAAATGCCCCGGGCACGAATCAATTCAAAAGGGAAGAAAAAGGTACCAAACCAATCTCAACCTCCCCCAAAACTGCTTCTGTGTTTAGGATTTCCAAAAGTGAGGGCTCAACCATCGCCTGGAGGTCTATGTGGCAGACGATAGATATAGCACGTCCACCCCCCGACCTTACTCAATTATCTAGCATTGAGAGGCCCGAGAATTTTACAATTGTCATTTCCAGTGAGCACAGGAACGTGACTTTTATGGGTGACGTCACCGGGTCAGTCTTCATCGAGATGATGGGCTTTGCAGACGGTATCTCAGATACGAATCTTTTGCGGAAAGAAAGGGTTTATCGCAGGTAGAAAATGATGAGGCAGGATTGTGACGGTCTTCTCACGAGGCCTGAGCTAGAAGGTTTTACTTTTAGTGATCTGAAAATTTTAACTCTTCCACAGCAGAATGCAACGAAAATGACTCTTCGATTACTATAGTGAATAGAATGTTATCATAAAGCGCATTAAAAGGAAAAAAGCAGTATATTTTTATGGGAATGTGATGGAGTAGATTAATTTTACCTTAATTTTTTTGTTTTGACTTTTTGTAAAAAGAAATGAAGAAGACCATTGTTATTTGTTTCTATTTATGCTGATATGCAACTTAAATCTCTTTCATAGATTTGAGATAATAAATCCGTTACTTATTTCGAATGTTTTTGGTATTTTGGTTCAATAGCAATGAAGTTATTCACATGATATTTGTTTTGTAGTTTTATGATTAGGAAATTAAAGTCATTTGATAGAATGTGGACTAAAAATCTGATATTTCAGTTGTCTGCTTTATTTTTTTAAGGTGCAAGAACTATTAAGCTGAACCTGAATTATTTTTTCGAAGTTATACAATTAAGTAATAATTATGACCACAATGACTTCGGATGTACTTTTTAACATGTTTGTTACCATGATTCAAACTATTGATTCGGAGCTTCTATATAATTATATTATCATATCATCTTTTACTATCTTTTGCCTTAATTCAAACAAAATGCACTTTTTATTAGTACAACAAACAACTTGAAATAAAAAGTAAATTTGAGAAAAATGCATAATTCCTACTATATTTCTAGTGATGCTACGGCTATTTATTTATAAATGATTACTAAGTGATATTTTAATTCTAATTAATAATCAAGAATGTAACAAATATAATGTACAAAATTATAATTAAATTTTCGGTCTTTCACCAACGTATTTGATTGTATTGACATTCATCGGAAGAAGTCAGCAGTTATCCAATTTCAGTCTCACAATAACATTAATATAAATAATAAACAATATTTTTGTCAATACTGTTAAAAACCACACTTCATATGTGCATAATTTATAATTTAAACATCATTAGTCCTAATCATTAGGATGGCAATAAAATACAATGGGTAATATTCGCGCATTTAAAACCAAAATGTGCTATTCATTATCCTCAATTTCAATTATTTATCCGTTATATATATTTAAGAACTATTTTAAAAGATTACAAGAATAAAATTAGGATTATTAAGAGATTACGGCACAACCGTTCATATTATTTTATTTCTATTTATCTTCTAAAATTTGAATCGCCAGTATAAATGGCACATTACCTTTTTTTAAAAATTTAATTTAGAAACAAGATTAGAAGAATAATCGAACATTGTGAGATTAATCCTATTACATTTAATAGAATCTATCAAAGTATTTCCAAATTTGAACAGCTAATAAAGACAAAAAAAGCAATTTAAGGATTTATCAAAGATGGAAATATTCTACAGTTAATTTTTCTTAAATAATGTTATTAATACAAAAATCGCAACTCTATGCATCTGAAAGCAAAGACACACAAATTACAGGAACAAAGTGCTTCTACTTTGCTATAGAGATAAATGATTTCTTATTCCACAAACAAGTTAAGCTTCTAAGAGAGCTATTTTACTTTAGACGTATAAATGATTCGTATTCCATAAACAAATTACTTCGAAGTTTGCTACTTTACTATGGAAAATGATTTTTATTTCTCAGATTTTTATTCATTACTGTTTCTAGGATTACCATAGATTAAAGAGTTGAAAATGCTCAAACTGAACCCTTTACAATATTTAGAGATATATATCATTACATATATTTTATATCTAAAGAAATTTTCCTCTTCTCCAATTGCTAAAACATTATATATATCTTTCGTTTTTTAAAAATATGGCTTTTGCAATGCATGAGGAACTCTCACAATAAACCTTTCCATTCAAGTAACATGGAACAAAAATCCATCTTACAGATAAGATAAGAAAAATATATTTTACACTCGTAGTGTGAAAAGAAGTGGGGGAATTCAACAACAAAATTGGACTCGCTCTATCTACCGAGTGACATTCAGATACATTTCCCGCGAACCGATTCAACGTGCGAACGTTCTTCCCTATCTCGAAAAGTCAAAGATCAGCGAAATGTCTGCAGGAAGAAATCGAAATAAAAATTCGAAATATTTTTGTTGTCTAAAGTTAACCTCGGATGGCAATGGTCGTGCCTCACCTGACCCCTTTCGTGATCCCTTTCAGAATTGTTCCCCAATCTATAAATTTTTCGGCAGATAACAGGCACGTGGGGAGGAGGAAGGCAGACGATCAGGAAGGTATTCCACTTTTTATTTAGTGGAAGAAATGTTTTTATTTATTTTGCTAGAACAAAATGTAATGGTGAATTCAAACCTTGAAAAATACTGCAAGGTTTGAATCGGTTGGAAAAAAATGCTTTAAAATAGCATTTGAAATATTGTTTAATTTGAAAAATGACATAAATGGCATGTGGTGAAATGTTTCTTCACCTAATTTTTAAGACACGGACACACACATTCGAAATAACAACAACATAAAAAATAAGCAGTGATTTGCATAATAGCTAGAAATCTTCAATAATATTTTAAACATAAGTTGCTACATAATTAACTACAGTATTAAATATAAATCTTAATTTCCAATATAACAATCAATGTACTAAAAGTCTCCAAGAATACCTGAAAGTTGTTACATAATTAACTACATTGTTAAATAAAAAAATCTTCATTGTAATACTCACAGTACTAAAAGACCTTCAATAATATTTAAAAAAAGTTATTATATAATTAACTCAGTGTTAATCTTAATCCTTAATGCAATATTCAATGTATTAGAAGTCTTCAATAGTACTTAAAATAAAAGTTGTTATATTATTAAGCACAGTGATAAATATAAATCTTATCCTCATTATAATACCTTCAGAGTCGATAAATGAATTATGTTAAACATTCAAAATACAGTGAAACTAAGATTTTTAGAACAAAATGAAAAAAAAAGTAAGCCGTTGAACAAGGCAGACAAGACAATGCCTCATGCTGATAATTAATAATACACAATATGCATTTAAAATTTATACAGAGGAAATCATTATTCTTGGCAAATATTAAAAAAAGCTCAGGGCTATGCTATTTTTATTTATTGTAGTGGCTGCAGTCGTTACACTGATTCTCACGGTTTACAGTTTTTCCCTTGAAAACTGAGAACGATGGGAAAATTGCCATGGGGAAAATATTCATTCAAACCAGAAATCTTGGAAGAGAAAAAAAAAGGCTCTTAATTAAGGAAAAAGTATGATATCGATTTACTCGATCGAAAATGAAAGAATGTCTATATACAGATATATATCAGCGAAGCCAATAAAGGAAGTAGTATTTAAAAATAAAATAATTTTTTAAAGAACTGTGAAATTTATTACGCAAAAAACTCTGCTAATCATGATATAACATTATTTGTGTAAACAAAGAACGAATAAAATTTGAGATAAGATATAGAAATGAATATCTTGATTATCATTTCTTCATCCAATTACCTAACAAAATTAAGCTAATTTCGAAAACAGCCTCTTTCTCGCAAACCATTGTTTCAACTTTTTGTTACCACCGTAATATAAATAAGCAATGAGCTTCTAAATCAAGGGAAAGGAAGGGTAAAGGAATGATTTGCATAAACGAATCGCTTATTAATTCAACATCCCTTCCTCCCACCCTTCCGTTATTCGCCATATTTTTTCTATCAGCAAGAAAACGATTTTCTTTTTAGGAATTCCATTTTGTCGTTCTCGTGCGAACTTAATCGAAGAATTCGTCGAATGAGATGCTGCTCGGTGGTTCCTTCCATTCTAGAAGAGCTAATGGAATGCAAAATTAAATATGAAATCCCCCAAGATAAGGAAAAAATATAGTGGGGGGGGGTAACAAACTTCCTCAAACGACATTTCTGCGCAAAAGAATTGGAATTATAATCTATAATTACCCATCGTCGAAGGAAATCATCCAATCAGCCTTTTCCCACATTCCGCGAAAAGCACGGAATTATTTTGTATCCTATCTTTGATATTTGGAGGTTTGTAGTGTGGTGGGATGTACAGAATAAATAGAAGAATAGTTTAAGGTAAAGAAGCTTTCAATGATAAAGGCTAGTGATAACCTTAATTCATTTTTTTCTACTTATAAAATAAATAAATTACAACCTTTTATTTATTGTTATCAATCAAAAATAACATAGCAATAAAAATAATGATATCTATAAATCTAATATATCGACAAATCTGTTGCATATATCAAAGTCGACAAACACAAAGCATATAAGAACAAATCTGGGTGTCGCATGTTCGAGACCCGATCGTGCATTGTTGTTGTTCTTCTGTATTCTATCTTCGAGATGTGTGAATGCGTCCCCTGTAAAAAGAGGTTGCGCAAGCGAATGTGACGCACGAAGTAACTAAGTCGTATTCTTGACCTCAGTTGACGCTACTGAAAAAATAAGAGACACTCATTCGGTTTAAATCGCTTCCCGATAAGTATCAGTCGGCTTGTAAAGGGTCATAAGTCACAAGACACACAGGAATATATATAATTGACATACTCTTATTATTGACTATTCATATGGCCATATATTATATGGCCTTCAACTAAATAACTTCAATCAGAGGAAGCTGAAATTATTGCAAATGTAGATTATCTGAAATGGCTATGATCCTAATCATTTTGAATAACCAAAAATTCGGTTCGCAGAAATTAAATTGTAATCAAAAATTCTTTACCAATAAAGTTTTCAAAATTGTTCATTTTAAAATTATAACCAGCTGGAATAATAAACAATATTTTCCCCGAATATGGAAACGTTTAGGTGGAAGGTCTGGAGCCACCACCTATACAACCCCGATTTGGCTCCCAGTGACTTTTTCCTTTTCCCACCATTGAAGAAAGACTTATCCGAAACAAGGCTCATATCAGACGGTGATGTTCAAAAAGGTACCCAGAACTGGTTCAATTGCCAGGGACCTGATTATTACAAAGACGGGTTAAACAAATTGGTCCAGAGGTGTGAGAAATACCTCAACCGGTTTGGTGATAGTATAGAGAAGTGACCGCTACATATGTCTCTTAATTACCATTTATATCCTTTATATGTTGTCAATAAAGCATTTTTACTCTGCCTAGTAAACGTTGTTTTTGGATCACCCCTACTCGCACAACTGAATAACCTCTGTCTCTCTGAGTGTCTTTGACATCAATGCTAACTTCGGCACACTTTCTGAAAAATTCGTCGTTCCTAAATCCTATTCGTCGCGTTCCCTAAATAGTCCTCGTGTAGTTTTACAACGGGACGTTAATATAACTAAACTAAACTAAACTGAAGAATTCAATCATTGGTTTTGAAAAAGTACAAATTAAACTGAAAATGAAATTATAAAATTTAAATTTCCGCTTCAACACATTGTTAAATTTCCGTGCTTGGACTTAAACTGATACTTAAATTCCTGTCTAAAAACAAGAAGTCACTATCTTGATTACACTGATTATTTAAAACTAGAAATCATTACTTACAGTATTTGCTTGGAAAAACACCTTCGACTTTTTTTCATCAGATTACTTTCATTTATCTTTTCAAAATCTACTACCACTTATACTTTATCTTCTTCGAAATAACAATGTATATCCTGAAAAGAATGCAGCAACTAACGAGATTGTAAAGGAAATTCCTCAGTTAAGGTTTAATTAGAATCGATCAACTCTGACAGATCATTACAATGTAACGACAGTACCTTCAAATTAAGCCATACGGGAGCCAACTCATCTTTCAACGTCCGTCTGGCTTGAGTTACCACTCAATCAATCACATAGAATGTCTTGTGATACTTCATTACAACTATCACGTGATTTAACAATATTTTCTCGAGGAAAACATTAACATAACAAGCGTCATTAAGTCAAAGTAATACTTTAAAGCGATTAAGATCTTGATTCTTCATTTTTGATGAAGAATCAATATTTGACTTAATAATTGGGCAGTTATGAATTGAAACTGAACATATTATACATTTTTTAGATGAGTAAACGATCAAGAAGCAATTTATAGTAATTATATATATAATTCTTATATTAAAAAAACATGTATATGCAGACTATTTGTATATAATAAAGAAAATAAGTACATAAATAATATCTATATGAAATGTATTAAAATAACAGTGAATGCTGCAGATATAAAAGTTCTAACAATATTTAAAATAAAGACACTTATTTAGAAATAATTGCAATTTTAAACGCTAAAACCACCGCAACCTTCGATGTCATAAGAACTGGTTTAAAATTACAGCGGTATAATAATAGAAAGTATTCAAATATACAGTAACCGTGGAGCGTCGCCAGATGGAGCTAAACATAGATTCTTGCTCTTTTTTTTCCGCTGCATATAATTAGAAAAATTCTTTGTGCTTTTCTTTCCTCAATAAAAATTAAAAAATAAATAAATTCGAAAGTTAAATTACATTCCTTGTCCCACGGAAAAGAACAAATTTGTTTTTGTTGTTTAAATTAAATTTTTGCTCTGTATCGAAATTCGTATCTCACGGTATGGTTACATTTCCACTATTCTTTTACAATCAATACTTTCACTACAAAACAAAAATTGAAACCTTAGTCAAATTTGTTTTGATGATATGAGATTTTTAATGGTAACAGTCAGACACTGTTCTTTGAAAACAGTATTTTAAGTTGATCCCAAGAGAAAGAGGCAATCGAGAAACCATAAAACAAGGAACTCGATGATCAAAAATCATCTTAGTAGCACTATTTCTTGGAGTCCTGATCTAGACTAGGCTAGATCAAGAAACGGAGTGATTCGCTAGACCAACCGAAATTTTAAAATGAGTCTAAGGGTTACAGTTAATAACCTTTCTAGTTTGTTCTAGAAATGCACAGATCTTTAAAAATATGTTATTCTCAGTCTGTTTTGTGCATTAACCCCATAAAGGGTTAATCTCCTTATGCAAGGAAAGGCTTCCTTTTCTGGAGCGGCATCTGCCTCGTTGCTCAACAATTAAAAGGGCTCCTTCAAGAATTCGTTTTTCCATCCCCTTCCGATCCATCTTTGTAAGTGGGTGGGCAGCACCGTTTAAAAGAGGCACAAAAAAAACAATCGGCACCGAAGAGAATCCTGGAAAAGGGGGATTATTATCGGAGGGTATTTTGCGAGGAAAACGTATAATTTCGGGGAAGGAATAATTGCCTCTGAAGGAATCGGAGGAAAACTTTTGCGGGAAGAGCAAGCATATAATTGCGAGGTAAATTTATTTTCATTTGCACAAATCCATCTTAAGTGAAATCAGCAGATGTTGTGGTTTCCCAATGCAAAAGGGAAAAGGAAGGGCGCGTGCATCCGCCTGAATGAAGAACGAAGGAAGAGTGGAGTGAATCTTAAAAATATTCCTCTGCAAAATATTGTAATTGGCAGAGCACGTTGTAACGAGCTTAAGATGGGCGTGTTTTGAAACAATTTCCGTATGGAAGCAATTAAATTTTCAGACCCCTCAATTCAGAAATCGTTTGAAGTTGTGGGTGAACACTTTTAGAATTCGGAGGCGCTTAGAGATAAGTGCTTCACATAACTTTTTTTTACTCCTCCTCCCACCAATTTGTAAAAGAGGTACGGTTTTGAGTCCAGGAAGCACATCCAATAATTTCAAAGATGCCGGAATGATGCCAAGAAGAATAACTTAGAACTCTCAAATAGAATCCTCAGGTTATTTTAAATAAATGCCTTAGAGGTAATTACATATCTCAGGAATTTATATTGAAACTGTCTTGCATTTAAGTAGCCGAAGTAGTTAAAAACAAATTGGTCTTATTATAAGGGTAAAAAATTGCTGATTCTAAGCATATAGTTGGTCGAAATTCCTTGTTGTGCGTTTGCTACATGATTTTAGATTTAATGTTAAAGACCAAGTTCATTCATCTACCAAATATTAATTTCTAAGAAAGTTTTCGCTTAAATTACTTTAATTATGAGGTTACGTGTAAACTAGTTTTCGAAGTTTCATAAAGGATTATTCGATGTATGAAGCTTGTTCAAAAATTATTTAGCATTATTCATAACTCGTACTGAGACATAACAGATAATTTCACTTCATAATAATTTTAATAGACTGCCATCTATATCTCCAAATGCTTCTGCCATTAACAGAAGCAGTAATGGGACGATGTACAATTGACCTATTGAATTCTGTAAAATGTTTTTCTATAGTGATCTTTTATCTCTTTCAGAGAGGCACTGAGATACAAATAATTTTATTTTATATTAACCTTCATAGACTGCCATCTATATTTTCAAATGATTCTGCCACAATCAGAAGCAATAGTGGGACGATGTGCAATTGGTCTATTGAATTCAGTATAATGCCTTTCTGGAGTTACTTTTATCTCTTATAGAGGCACTTAACAGCTTTTGAAAAGTGAGAAATAATATGGGACTATGGCAGAAAAGCAAGGAGCTTAACCAAACACATAAATTTAGAATTTAATCAAAAACACTTGAAAAAGTATCTAACCTTACTTGCAACTCGTACTGAGATATAACAGATAATATTCCTTCAAAACATCTTAGACAGCCACCCATATTACTAAATGGTTCTGCCATTATCAGAAGCAGTAGTGGAACAATTCTTTTGAGATGACACAAAGTTGGTCTATTGAATTTTGTATAATGTCTTTTTGGACTGAAGTTTCATCCTTTTCAGATACATTTTCAGCTTGGAAAAAAAGAAAGAAATGACTTGAAACTATGGCGAAATAAAAAGGATCGTAACCAAACGTAATAAATGAAGGTTGATGGTTCCACTACCCTGCTCTCCAAAAGTCCAATCATTTATTTTTGACAGACTCAAATAGGAATTTAAAGACTTTTGATTATTCTTCTTGATGATGGCTGTATCATACGATGCGTATTTCATGATAAACTATATCATTGGAGACAAGGATGTTGAACAATGCCTCTTTATAATTGTTGTTCAGTTTTACATTGCCTTTTTTTACTCTGAAATATTGGAAGCTTTCCTTATTAAGACCGTTTAAGATTATACCCATATACACATTGTCAATGGTCATTGCATTGGGAAAGTTGAATTAAACACGGCTAATAATGATAAATCTCTAAATGAGTTACTTCTGTTCAATAACAAGCAGTTTTGATATAAACTTCACCACGATTCCATCGAAGTCCAAATCTTCTGTCAAAATTATGTGAATGAATCAAATCACCTAATAATGATTATATCATGTAAGTAACATTATTTACACAAGTTAAATTATTGCAAATTTGGCAATTACGCATTAGCAAGATTCTCATTTCTTCACTGATAAATTTATGTCTGGACAATAAGAGAATGTTCTTCTATCTCTAATGACGAGTGCATGCTTTAAATTAGTAGTAAAAATCCGTTAACTGCATGGTACCTATTACTTTGCCTCCAAATGCTTGTCGAAAGTTGTGAATCATTTCCAATTGAAAATCGCTCAGTTTTACATAATTTTAAAGAATTAGAACTAACTCAAACTTTTGAATCATTTTTCTGGAAAATGAAAGTTCGATCGCGCTCACTTAATCCTTCAGTTCAATCATTTGTCTGCAACCTATTATTGGTGAAAACTAAAAAAATAAAATAAAACAGGTGTATTTAGATTCTTATCTGCATCAAAATGACATCTCTCTATCTTCATTTGTTTACGTCAAAATATTACGACTGATACTTTCTTCAACAAAAACACTTTGTATATCTTATAATTCTGAGATAATAATAGATTGCGTATTTACAAGGCCCATCCATTGACTCAGAGATTCACTTCATTTGATAACATAATTATGATTTATTTACATATTTTATGCATAGAAATCTTAGAGAAAAACAAAAACTTGGAATTACAGTTTAGCGCACCAAAACTTTAAATAGCAATTACAAAATTTTGCATTAATTTTAATTAATTAAAATAAAATGAAGTATCGAAAAGCCCACTTCAAAGCGTACACATTTTTAAACATGACTGCACCAAATTTTGCAGGTCTAAGTACTATTGTACATCCTGTAAAACTCACACGAACAAATAGATAAACATTATTATTGCAGATGAATGTTAATGCATTTATTTAGTAGAAGTAGATATCAAATATTTGATTTTTCTGTATTGATTCGTCTCTTTGTTGGCCAGAGTTTAAAGTTAATTTTAGAATACAGCAATGGAAAGATTAATATCCTGCGCACATAACTTGGCCGCCTTTTGTGTCAAGTATTTATGTGAAAACAGAAATCTAATATTTTTTCCTACAATCCGCATAGAAAAATGTCCAGAATACTGAGATGAAAGCGATGACTTTTAAGATAATTTTCTATTTATGGAAGTACATGACGCGCATGTTAAGATGCACTACATTTTTGCTCGTAAATTGTACATGTGACATTACAGATAACCATGGTGACATGAGATGAACAAGATAGGCTTTAGCGGTGAAGTATAAAGTGTTTACAAAATATAAAGTTTATGATATACGTTTCACCTCTTTACTCATTTCCAAGGACAAAACTGGGTAGAAAAGTACCACCAGAAATTCTTTCTTCAAAAGGAATACTTTAATTTTGTTTAGTGGCTTTTTATTACTAGAAATGAAATGCATGGATACCATTATAGATAACAGACGTGAGACAATCTTTCAATAACTACCCGTTTTCGGCTTGATATGATACACACATCGCAACTTCAGATGTCTTCAGCAATCGGTATGCATTTTATTGTACACAAGCATTACACAGCGTTATATTTCTTCTAAATATAGAATAATTTCTTTGGGTTGAGTAATTGTAATTATTATTTCAATTAAAATTTTACACAGAATAATATATTCGTGAAATAAATTAATTCATCCGAGTTTTTAAAGTTAATTTCATTCCACTGAATTTAGACATAAAAGCAGTTATCCAAAATGTTATCAAGATTTTCAAAATTCATTTACTTTATAGTAATTAATGGCCTGTGACAAAACCTCCTGTCGAATGTCCTGTCTCTTAAATAAATTAGAGAATATCACGGGAACCAACGTTTTGAAAACACAACCAATGGTTTGTAAAATCTCCAAAATGTTCTCGCTTACTTTCTAATAAATTTGTCACGCCAGAGAATGCCTTACATGGCACTGACATATTACTGTAAACGAAATATTGACTTTTGGCGTGACTTTAGCATTCTTACTGAATCTATTATATCATATTTGGCGATTAACTTTGCGATTAACAGTATCTGAAAATCGAATTTGTGTTTTAGGCGAGTTTTTCACAAGCGACTGAAACCAAAATCTGACACATAACTGTACTTGTAATAAAAAAAAATCCTATATCTAATTTGATATATACTTGTCGTCGAACTTTGACACAAAATTATACTTGTAGTAAAAAAAAATCGTACATCTAATTTGATATATAGGTTGATATATGATTGTAATCAAATTTTGACGCAAAATTACACTTGTAGTCAATAAAAAATCCTATATCTAATAAGTCATTGTAGTCTAATATCAAATAAGTCATTTTTTAAATTATCGTGTTTATATGTTTCAGAAAGTACAGACCAACAGGTTGTCAATCCATGGTTAGTTTCGGTTCATAACTTGATAAGTATTTACAATATAGATGTTAAATCGATATATTGAATCTTGTCTCTCTTCGTTTCACAATAATCATGTTAAATTATATTCCATCAGACGGATACCATCAGGGCAGATTTTACTCAAAATTGTACAGAAATCTAAGAAATTGGGATCAAAACCTTATAACTAATTTCAGTCATCTACCTCAAAGCATTTTTGAGTTATCATTCTCACAGACAGATGGACATTTTTAAAAAATGTGTTTTTCGAACTTATGGAAGTCTAAAACGCAGAGATTCGCCGCAATCTCGATTTCAAAATTTTTTTGATGATTACTATACTTTATAGTACTTATACGAGAAAGTAAAAAGGTGTGAGAGAGGTATTTGAGGTCCGTTTTTTCTCATTTAATATTTCTGTACGATTCATTGTACATTTCTCAAAAAGATTTTATCAAGGGCCATTACTCAAATAAAAGTTTATTTTACTTTAACGCTTGCAATTATTTTCAGAACCTCAACATTTCAACTAACTTATATCTCACAAACATTTATCCATATATTCAAAACAATCACCTTTAATTAATGTTAGAAGCGGCTCAGATATGACAAATAAGTAAGGGACTTATGACAAATTAACAAAAATAAACTTTTTGAAGTAAAAACACATATATATAAACATCGAAACTAGCCAACAGATGCACACAGAAACAAAAAAACAGAAGGTGGTTGTAAATAACAGAGCGAGAGAACGATTATTCACAAAATAAAACAGCCGGTAATTTGTTATTTCCTAACAAAATCTATCCTTACCAAAACAGCTTTCTTCATACTGAAATGAAATTCACAATGAAAATATTTTTAATACCCATAAATCCCGCATAGATCCCTCTCTTGTATCCTCTGGTCACAATAATTTGCTACACATCATATCCTTTCCCAGTAATTAAAGAGACCGTATCCTTTATCGTAGCAATTGTATGTTACTCTGAGAGGACGGAACATCATTTAATTAGCTTCATTACCTGGGATTCGATGTCTTATGGAAGTGGATAGTGTAATCTGAACAGTCTCTAAATCGAGCTCGAACCGAAACTCCAGGGTGTCGTTGAGGGATTATGAGATGATTCTGAGGATTCACTAGGGTACGCTAATGTCTCGCTAAGCTCAGGATTAATTTCAGAATCTACTCCAGATAAAATCGAGCCTTCACTTTCTTATTAGTTGCATAGATGTTCTAAAAAATTGAGAATTCACCTTGGGAAAGTGTATAATATGTGTTCTTAACAACTATGTTTGCAATGCATAAAGGAGAAGTTTAAACTTCATAACAGTCACATCAATTGTTCCAAGAAAACAAGAGCAAGGGTTTTTCTGACAAAATTTAGTTATATATTATTTTTTCAAGTTTCATTACGATATTTGGAATTTCAAATCAGTTTCAGGATTGCTTATTTCAGGCGTGTTTCTTAGTTTTTAATTTTGTCATATGTGTGCATGCACTAGCTAGTCAAGTGAAAAATATTTTTATTTTTCTCTGATTCTAGATTAAGTGCAAAACGATCTTTTAAAATATTTTAAAATATTGTCATGTAGATAAATGGTGTGTTAACTGAAGTCAAAGGAAACAATTTCTAATCTGAACTCGAGGTTTTATTCAAGGGACTAAACATTACATCTGCCTTTATCCATAAGATGAAATTACTCGAATCTTCCAGATTTAGAAAGATACAGAATTATAAGAACATTCTAGAACGAACGAGAAATAACAGTAAGTTAATAAATAACAAAATAATTCTCAGGTAACTTGCCTGTAGTCAGATACGAATTTAAGAACTGTCACTTTCAGTTCATAGCATTCTACCACTGAGCCCTTCAGTACGCAGCAAGTTAGAACAAGTTTCGTTACAATATATATAAGGATTCTCTTAATGGTTTTTTTTATACAATGATGGGCAATGAAATTGAATCTCAAGTACATTTTTATGAATATGGCATTGTAAGTTTATTTATAGAAAAATATAACGATTCATAAGCAGTTTGAAGCATTTTGCAATAGGAATGCATGGTTGAACATCAATTTTAAGTGCCTACATACTGCAAATTTAGCACCTGTAATGAAGAAACCTGCCAAATTTTGAGCCAAACATAACTATGGTTTGACTGGTTGTACTTTCAGAAATAAGGCGAATATTTAGAAACGCAATGACTTAAATATATAAAATTTTGTAAAAGAATTTGTGACTACCAGTGCAGTTTTGTGTCCAATTTTTGTTTAAATCGGTTGAGAAAAATATGTCTAAATTCGAATTTTGAATATCATTAATGCATGCCACAAATTAATCACCAAATAACTCGCCAAGTATCACACGACAAGTTATATAAAAATGCTAAATTCAGGCCAAAATTTAGTATTTTGTAACTGTTGTATGCCAAAGCCATGTATGATGCTCTCTGGCATGACAAATTTATTTGAGAGTGTGAAAAAGTTTGGGGATGACCACTTTCTCTGAAGTGACAACTAAACAAAAAAGCAGGAAAACCCATTCTGTAAAATAAATAAATAAAAAACGACAAACCATTTGAAGTCTGCATTTGAAAAAATTTAATTAAAATTTAAAAATTTAATAAATGCCACAAAGAACAAATTTTTCAATCCCTTATTATACTTCATGTCTAAAAAAATGTGTGAAATATTGTATTATTTTCATAAATTTTTCCCATATATTAATTCAAAAACTTCAAGATTCCGCTTGGTAAAAGTTAACAAGAACATTGCCTTCCAACGGACTTCTATCATTTACATTCACGTGGAGTTCAAATTAACAAAAAATAATTCCATTAAAATTGCTTATAAAGGAACAATGATGAAGAGGGGAAAAAATGACATTAATTTCCCTCAAAATGTTTTTTTCGAAAGAATTGTAGAAGTGTGGAAAGAGCAATAGCCCAAAGCAAAACATAACTTACGAAATCTTTTCCTCTTTTCGCGAATGGCAACCATCTTTTTCCAAACGATCTAATCCAATTAAAAGCGTGTGTGTGTACTTACCTAGAAAAGAAAAGAAAACACAAGGCTTTAGATAAACAAGAAAGAAACTTTCATTGCAGCAAAGTAAAATTATGAGGAAGTAAATATAAAAATAAACTTTTTTTTTGTCCAGCATTCCATTCTTCCATGCTCTCTTTTATTTTTTTCCCGCCAAAAGGAATTACATTCAGCATTTATACAAGGAGACGCGAATAAGTAAAATGAAAAATATTTACTTTAACCCAGCATCCTGCTTACTTTTAGGCTCGTGAAAAAAACGCCACAGTTACAATGAGAGCAAGAAAAATTAGCAGACACGATATATTCTTCGTCTTAGTAATTTTTTTATGTAATGCAATGAGTGATATGAAAATACCACCTGTTGATATTATTTTTACAAAAGATTTAGTTTTTAAATATAATATTTTGGGAAAAAGGAATAATAATAGTGTTAAAGTTATTTCTTTAATCAGTGTTTCAAATAATATTAAAAGATAATTTCGCTATGAGTTCAAAGATGCGTTCTTTAAGTAAACATAAGACATGCATATCGCTGTAAGAATTCAAATAAGATTTAGGCTATGAAAAAATTAATGTTACATTTACAACTCCTATATCTTTCATTTTATATTTAGGCATTTAAGTACTCTGAATTTATATATAAATGCTTTAATATGATGAGAAAAGAAACAAGAAAAAATCTAGCCATAACTATTGAAGTCATATGTTTCAGAAAATAACAAGCACGATGCTTTTCAAAAGCATAATCAACAAGAGAGCAACTAAGACCGCTATTTTGATGGTTTTGAAATTTCATGCATAAAATGTTCATATAATTTATGTATTGCTCTGGAACTTTATGACGACTTTTAAAGAATTTTATGATAATTACATATTCCTATTCAATTTCCACTCAATCATTTTAACTTCCATCATTAGCATGATTTACAACTATTTATATCAAGATCCATCGAAACGTCGACTTTAATAATTATATTATTTTATAAATCAACTATGTAGTGATAAACATCAATACGTATTTACATTCATTTATTCAGAACTTTCAGTCATTTACTGGAAAAATTCGAATTAGTTCTTTTATATGAAATTATATTGATTTATCCAAAGTATCTGGTAATCCATTATGATGGGATCTATTTTACACCAAACTTGTTTCAGTTTAAAACTAAAAGATCTAACTGAATATCCTATAAATTGAATTACAAACTGTTTTTCGGAATTTTTTTACTGATAGTAAATGAATTATTATTTTAAATGTTGTTTCTGTTAGTTTATGTAAATAAAAGAATATAATTTAAGTCAAAAGTTACAATGAAGGTCACGATGATCAAAAATACGTCAATTTCATGCGTGTGGCAAAATTATACATAATTTAACATCGGTAGTTCTAGTGCTAAAACTAAAATTAGGTGAATTACAATATAGATTAAAACTGCTTGCAATTAACGTTCTTTAGGTATTCCTGATAATTCCTTTCATTTCAAGTACATTTTATATATTCTGAGCAATTAAAAGTATTTAAATAAGTTCTTTTATAAGGCAATTGCTCTAAATTCGCTATTACAATGATATATCTTAGTGAAGCTGTTTAAAATTATATGGACTCACTTATCCGACTTCCGTACTATCTAGTTTTCTTTTATCATAATTAAATAACGAAGACAAGGTGTTGCATTGATAACATTGCCAAGGTGTTGCATTGATAACATTGCCAAGGTATTGGAAATGGGCATTTGTTTTGATCCTCCTCGTCGTTCGGAAAATACAAGTTGTGACAGGAAGAGAGCAACTTTCTGCTCGTAGTTCATGGTTGCGTCAGTGAGTAACGGACCTCAATTGTTGCTTGTGTCCCGGATTATAACTGCATGGTACATACGGTATTCGCAAATTGTTCTTGGGGTATGCTTATTGTTTTTTTAAGTGTACCACAGAGAAGATTTCAAAAAGAGGGGTCAATGGTAAAAAGTGAAGGAAAAAATTTATCCATAGTTGTAATGACTATGTAGGATACACAAAGACTACACTCTTGTATTTGTATAAATATAATTTCTAGGTAAAAATATAGCTTCCCAGTTGGGAAACCTACTGGTAAAAAGTGGATTACTTCCAATGGAAAGGGCAGGTAAAAAAATCTGACAGAAATCAAAAAGTGGCGTGTTGCACAAGCAATTACACATTCTAAGTAGCTGGAGATGAATAGAGAGAAATAAGAAGTGTGAAAATACAAATTATAATAGCGTGTTTTGGTATAACAATTTTGTCTTCTGGTATTGATGGGCAAAAAAAATGAATTCATTGATATCTGGCCTTCCCTAATTTTTTTGTTAAGGGGCTTAAACTTCCGGCCACATCAAACCGGTTCTCAGGAATGTACTGTATTAATCCCGCATTAATTCTTATTCTGTTTCAAAACAGGAGGTTAAAGCAACAACACCGCTCCTATTATTAAAAGCAAGCTCAAAACAAAATCCCGTAATTACAGATAAAATAAGAAGGTAAATAACAAGCTCCACATAAAGATGCATTAACTGTATTACTTTCTTGAGAAACAAATTTCGTTAATCATATGATTAACAACCAAACATTTCAACTCGGTATTATCAATTAATTATTATTTCAAACAGTGAAAGAGTAAAATTTGTTCAAAGAATCATTCGAATCCAAGGAAGCAAACCGATTCATTAGAAATGGAAATCTCCTCTCGAAAAATGGAATCGGATGGAAAAGAACATCCATCACTCGAGCAAAAGAATGAGAGATGATGCCATTTAGCAGCGACCGTAATGAAGCGGTTGCCCGATGGTATTATCAATCTGAATTTGATTCGAGAAACATTTTTTCTCCCATTTTGTTCAACAGCCACTCTCGCTATTGTTACGCGCACTTCTCTTCAGCCATTTCAAGAGGTTAGACAGGCAATGACCTAAGTCCGATAATTCTTTGATTACCTTCACCGAATTCACTGTGACTTTTGAAAATCGTTTTTTTTAAATTGTAAATTATGCAATCTAAAGGAGTATATAAAATTTTGTACGAAAAATATGGGCTGATGGCATGTGATAAGCTTTGTATGAAGGACATGACTTGAATGCATATGGTATGCTTTGTATGAGGCATATGGCAAGATTTGTATAAAGAATGTGGAAAAACTTTTTTCAATCAATTTTGGTGGTAAACTAGATAGTTGTCAAATATCGCTAGGCTAAGAAGAGGCCGATAGAAGATCGATTAAAGAACTTTATTTTCCTAGTTTTCAATTAAAATAAGTTTGTAAAAAGTATATATTCGAAGGATTATAAAGCATTATGATAATATTGACATTTTGTCAACTATAAAAGCTCAGATTCCTATATATTTATTTAGGTTTAATTTATTTGAATATTTATAGTTATCGAATGTTTGCTTTACTAATGATATGTACAAATGCGGATGCCTAGAAATTTTCTGTCGTAATAGAAAAATAAAAAAAATCGAGTTTTACAAAGTCTAATTTAATCTAAAACTTTCTTAATACATTAAAAATCTGTTAAAATGTGAAACTGAATTAACCAGAATCGAAAGAAGGAAAGAACTGATTAAAAGAGAGATCACATATTGTAAACTCAATGGTAACAGATTACTGATTTATTTCATTTTCAGATTCATCAAACTAAACTACTAGTCTTAATAATTATGGAAACTAATAGTCATGTCACATTTTTTTCCACAGTAGTTAAACAATAGAGACTAAACAGTGCAGAATCTTAAAAAAAATCAGTACAGTGAGTCTATTACGAGTATGCTTTTTAAAAATTTTGTTCTTCAAATAATTCACACAGACATAATGATTATTAGAATAATAATTTTTATTATTTAATTTTATTTTAAAAATTAGAATATATGAAAGAAATAAAAGATCCTTTTTTTCCCTGACTAATTTAATATTGTTTTGTGTATAAAATTTGAAAAAATATCCTTTGTATAGTTTCAAAAACAAATGGTTGACGGTGAATTAATATTTGCATTTTATGAACAAGGTATAGTGTGAGCTATAAATGAAATGATTTATTGAATTGCCAGTATGAAAGATTTTTAATAATTCAAATATTTAAATACCAAAACTACTTAAACAGATATTGAAATGCAATAAATATTATTTTGAAGTGGAAAATATTCAAAACACAAACTAAAAATTGTATCAATTATAGCAAACAAATTAAACAAAGTCCAACTAAAAATTGATTTGAAGAAATTTTCATATTCTAAATAATTATGTCATTTAGATTATTTTTTAAAAATTCTTGAACCATCTCAGACACTTGAAAAATATCAGCCTTTAACTTTAAAAAAAGATAACAATACTATATTTATTATATTAACTTAGAATATCTTTTTTAAAGTCATGTCTAATATCATTTCTCAAACTTTAATTTTTTTCTATAAGCTAATCTTGTTCTGCTTGCATTTTACTTTGATATTAGTATATATTCTTATGAATAAAATAATTTATGAATTTCAAAAGAACTTATCTGATAACTTAGGAAATTAAATTATTTTCAGTCAAAATATACTCTTTGTTTCGAATTCATGCTTTTTTTAAATTCCGTTTCTCTTGCTTGCAGGATTATTTATCAACGTTTTATGAATAATTTATTATACAGGGTGTCTATAAAAGAACTCCGGGGTTTTAAAAATTCATATCTCACTAACTATAAAAGATAGCAAAATTTAGTCGATTTCTCTGAAAAGAGTAGCTCAAAAAGTTTTACTCATGCGAATTGGGAATGTTTGCATCAACTGTTGGTGGCGCTGCAGGGCGTTGACCTTGAAATGATGGCGACTCCACAACAAAAGGTTCAATGTGTTATTTGGCTCATAGAAACGAAGTCTGTAGTTACCGTACAAAGAAACTTTCGACGTAACTATGGTGTTAACCCGCTTTCTGACAAAACCATTCGTCAATGGTTCAGTACATTTAAGGAAACAGGAAGTGTTTTGAAGCAAAAGTCGCCGGGTAGGCCGAGTAAGTCTCAAGAGAAGGGGGACAGAATCCCAGCTTCATGCCTTCGAAGCCCTAAGAAATCGTTGACAAGACGCAGCCTGGATTTGGGGTTACCAAGATAAACTGTCGGTAAGGTACTTCATAAAAGACTACGTTTAACTGCTTACAAGATTCAACTTGTACACCACATCAAACCAGCAGACAAGGTTAAGAGATATGACTTTGCTGTTTCAATGCTAAATAAAATTGATGACACTAATGGTTTTTTAAAAAGTGTAATTTTTAGTGACGAAGCTTCTTTTCAAGTGAATGGTCACGTAAACCGGCATAATTGCAGAATTTGGGGTTCTGAGCCGCCCCATGAGTTCGTCGAGTACGAACGCGACACGCCCAAAGTAAATGTTTGTTGTGCGCTTATGCATGACAGAATCATAGGTCCGTTTATTTTTATTGAAAGAAATATCAATGGTGATGTCTACTGTGGTATGTTGGAGGAGTATCTTTTTCCTCAGTTAGATGACATTGAGGTGGAGAAGGGTTTCGTTTACTTTCAACAAGATGGGGCCCCGCCACACTTTAGTTTACGTGTGCGTGAGGCATTAGACGCTCGGCTCGGCAACATGTGGATCGGAAGGGAAGGACCTATTCCATGGCCTCCAAGGAGCCTTGATCTGACTCCGTTGGATTTTGTCTTCTGGGGGCATATCAAGAATCTTGTGTATGCAGAGAAAATTCGTGATGTTCAACATCTCAGGGAATGAATAGTCAATTGTGTGGCAACCGTCCCCCCTGACATGCTCGCCAGGACATGGGAAGAGGTAGAATACCGTTTAGACGTCTGCCGTGCCACTAACGTGGCTCATATAGAACTTTACTAATTGTTAAAAAAAACTTGAAAATGTAAGCTTTTCAGTCATGTATAAAACATGTATGTATGTTTTTTATTTCATTAAAATATTTTGCCTCAAAACATCGGAGTTCTTTTATAGACACCCTGTATTATGAAGTATGACGTATGGATATATTTCGCACGAAAAGAGTAAAGAGTAGACAATAAAAGATTCACACGAATACCGTTTAGTAATATTATTAATACATTACATTATTTTTTGATAATAGAATTAGACTTTAAAATTTAATTCATAATTTGAAGTTAACAGCTTTTTTAAGTCTTGCTCTTGTTTTGTGAAGGAAATAATCTATACTAATATTATAAATATGTAAGTTTGGATGGATGGATGTTTGTTAGTCAATCACGCCCAAAACAGAATGAAATTCAGCAGAGATAGATTATAGTCTGGAATAGAACATAGACTACAGTTTATTCCGGTTAATTGTGGTTGATTTTTTTATTAATAAAAAAATAAATTTCAATCAAAAAGCTGAGGTCAAATCCCGCAAAAGATAAGTAATGCTCCAGTTTTTTCCCCCCAACAGTAATGAGGTTAGGCTTAATATGATTTCAACCGATTATTTCAAACGACTCAGTTTATTTTCTTAGTGTCTGGTGTTTTTAAAATCAAATGTACTTAATTAATCGACATTTCGGATTCATTCTGAGGTATTTTTTAAATTAAAATAAAACAGATGTTCTATGTCTTTTCATAAATTTTTTTTATTCAATTTAAATTACAGAAATCTTTAAAAGTTTTATTTTTGAATATAAATCTGGAAAATAATTTCTTTATACATCATTTTATGAGTTCACATTTTATAATTATCACATTTAAAGAATGCTTCATAAAATGTACTCAGTAAAAAAAGTTAAGGAATTTTAAGGAATATTTTTGCCAGTTTTTTTTTAAGGAATAAAGTGATTTTAAAAACAAAGACTAATAAAAAACTTTAATTTAAAATTTAATTTAATTTTAAGAATATATCCAACAGATAGTGTATCGCTAGCTTAGTAACGTATTTTTATAGAGTATTAATTTAACTCTAGATGCATATGTTTAAACAATTTTAACTTAATTTTCTAAATGCCAATTTTTGTGAAACATATTTCTGTTATAACTAACTATATTTCTTCATAAATTGCATGCTATATTTTTCTTTTAAAAACATATACCATTTTTTACATATACCATTTTAATTATGCAAAAACGATAGAATATGTAACTGTGAAAATCATGACAAAAATAAAATATATTATCGAAAATGTTTTTTTTTTGTTCGTCATCTCTAAATTGAAGAGCAAAACCAGTTTTATAATTACGAAATTGATGCAAAAATTTTGCATCGAGATTTCATGCCCTTACCTCCATGACTCATATATATAATATTTACATTTAATGAAATAAATTGAAAGTATGAATTTTTATGTGAAAATATACACTTAGACGAATATTTCTACCGCATTCATTTCTCTAAATTTAATTTTTCTGAAAAAAATAAAATGATAAATGACTGAAATCAGAAATATTTTTATAAAGACTTCTATTAAATCGGTGGTCCATTTTTTGTTGGATTGGCAATTTTCAATCAAGAGCTTAGGAAACTATTCTACCTTTCCAAAATTTTTCAAACCAATTTCCAATCAACTAACATATACCATTTTCAAACCCATTCATCTGCCGCTTTTAATCATTTTTTTAGATAAGGAATGAACCTAGAGATGTGATTCAGATGACTTTTCCGTTTCATTGATGGCGGGGGGGGGGATTCCTTTTTCACTTTCCCTAATACGTTTTTTATTCCCCCCCACCTACAGAGCCTTTTCATTTTTGATTCATTTTAAGCTATCCCAACTAGCAACGGCACTTTGATTTATAAATTCAAGATCGAGAGGTTGGGAGTGGCGGTGGGAAGGGTAGACTCTTTCATTTGTTCAACCATATTTTTGCAAATTTTTCCAAATCGATTGAAATGACACAGGAAAGGGCATTTCGGAATGGATTCGAACGAATAAGGGAAGGGAAGGAGGAATAGTTCACGTAGAAAAGAACATTTTTGTAAAATAAAATGGAAAACATTCCTAAAAGATAGAGAAAAAAAAAATGACACGGAAGCAGGAGCAGTTTTTAGTTCCACCATTCCATAATATTCAATTTTCGGTTTGAGTTCTGATTTTTATCGGGCACCATTTTTTAAAAGTTTTTTCATTCTTTATTTTTGTTTTTTATTCGTTTCTTTAATACATTGTTTACCCCCTCCCCCCTTTACTTTAAGAATGTATATACTTTTTAATGTTTGTTTCTTGGAACAGATCTCTCCAAAAACTCGATAGCAAACAATGGCTGTCGCTGTTTTTGCTGCTACGATTCGATTTTGTTTACGCTAGGAATAAAAATACATTATAAAATGAAACGTCGATTTTCATTCGCTTTCTCTGGTTGAATTTCCGCCATTGTTTGTCTCGGAAATATTCGTGTTCTTTATTATTTTTTTCTTCTAAAAATGGAACTCTTTTTTTTTAAATGATGCTTTGTTTTCAATTACGAGAAAGATTTCAATTTACATTTCTTTTAGCTTTCATTAAAAACAACCCCTGTTTATTATTTAAAGACGAATGAATTATAAATGTTTAGTTACAATATTAAATTTTTTAAAAAATTCTTTTATACTTAATTTTCTTCAAATATATTTACAGACACACTTATCTTCTTAAAATTAATTCTTGAAGTCAGTGTAGTTGTGTAAGTTTGATTAAAAGAATTCGCATAACGTAGTTAAAGAAAAATGATTAGATAAAAAAAATGTACACATTAAAAAAAGACAATTTTTTTTTCGTCCGAAATTTTGTATTTTACCGCTAAAAATAACTGAAATAAACAATAAATGAATTCACCAATGAAATGTAAGTGAAGTCAAGCAATGCATACACTAATTGTGAAATTTAAAGACAAATTTATGAAAATACCTCAAAATTTTTTAAAAAGAATAAATTCTTTGCATTTATTATAATGAATGTGAAGGACTCAAGAATTTTTAGAGCTTTTAATATAGAGGAAATTCAATTATTAGCAATGTTATAACCCTTGTTTTCAAGACGGTTTCTTTAAAAAATGACACCTAAGATTTTAGTTTTAAATCATTTGAAGATTTGAGAAAAAAAAACATAAGCTAAAAAATCATTACCAGTTTGTGTCCATTTCCAATACAGAAAAACCGTGTCGGTCGAATATTTTATTTTGCGTATCATAATATAAGTAGCATTATATGCTTTGACAGTAGATATTCATGTTGGTATGAAAATAAAATTAATCAAGAATGAAAAAAATCGATATATAGCTTTTTAATAATTCCAGACATTTAAAAAATTAGAGAGTCAATAATTTTTATGTCCTTTCTAGTGAAGAAGCAGTCGAAAACTTCGTATTATTATAAAGATGTTCATTACATTTAGATAGAAAACATTTTGTACTTTTGAAGCTCTCCTATCATTTTCTCGTGTATATCTAATTTGATCGTAGAATTTGTGAATAATGTCTTTTGGTATATATTCCGTACCATTTTAATCATTTTCATTGTGATATTCGAGGTCCGTTCTAGCAGATTTATACCATAAGCATGTGTTTTCCAAAGTGCGGTAAGCGTATCCCCAGGGGTACAATAAGAGTTTCATGGGGATACCACTGAGGCGAAAGTTAACACCCGGAAAATCACGTGACTCTGTCCAAAATAAAAGAAGGTCCAATAATCCGCATAACCTAGGGACAGTACCTTAACATTGTTCTGATTACAAATGCAACATGTGTATCCAGTCTTAACAGAAAACGTTCTGAAACTTCACTTTCCAACTTTATATTTTTATGAAGTTACTTTTTCAGCATTTGAAGAGATTAAGTGGAAAAAAAAAAAGTCGATTGGGCTTGGAACAGCATCCGATATTAAAATTAACAAACAGGGAACCAAATTATGACGATCTGTCATCTCAGCACAAACAATTTCACCCTTCTCATTGATCCAAATAAATGTTACGTACAATATAACATATTTATATTTTACTATGAATAATTTTATTTCTCTTTTCTTATGTATGTGACAAAAAAATAAATATATTTTTGATCGCTATTAAAATACATCCATTTTTTTTTTTGACGAGGAGCACTCAGCGTTAATAAAATTATACAAGGTGGCCAGAAATAAAACACCCCTACTCTGACCTCCATGGATATCGAACTACTCAGTGTAAAGGCTCAAAATTTTGTACACATACTATTCAAAATATGGGGAAACGGATTTCACGAAAAAAAAATTAGTTCCTGAAATCACCGATAGGTGGCGCTGCACAACTGGAACTATGATCAAAAGACACAAATAATAATAAAAATTAAAATGTTTATGCGGAATGGAATGCTTCCATGCTTCCTTTTTAATTTTTCTGCCCCTTATGGAAAATAAAAATAGTAAAGAAGCTAGAACTCCCGTTGTAACTGCAATTTCATACTGTAACCAGAAAAATTTGCATAAAGCATGGTTAGAAGCCATGTTCTGGGTATAAAAGAAGTTAAAAGGTGGGGAATGTCATTCTTATTAGTGATGGCTGTCACGCTGCCAGAACGCGCTTTGCTTGTGAAGTTGTTTTACGAGAATAAAGGAAATGCTCCAGCAGCACTTCGAGAGTTTCGCCGACTTAAGGATTTGCGTAAGGGACCATTGCTTCCACAAGCTCTCAGGAGAATGATCGCTCGATTCGAGGAAACTGGACATCTTGGAGTTCAGCCTGGTCGAGGACGCAAACCGGTTCGTTCAGATGTCGTTGAAGATGTTGCCACCGGTATTGTTGAACAGTCAATGGATAATGTTTTAGGCTGCAGTAGTGCACGTGCAGTGTCACGACACTTGGGTGTTCCCTATAGCACAGTGTGGAACGTACTCAGAAAAATGGTGCATTGTTTCCCGTACAAAATCCGCCCTAATCAACAATTGCTGGCCACAGACAGGGAGATGCGACTGACCTTTGCATTGACATTTCTTGCTAGAGTTGAAGTGGATGCATCGTGGCCGTGGCAGATTCTGTGGAGCGATGAGGCCCATTTCCACCTCAGTGGAACAGTGAACACCCATAACTGTCGCATATGGGACACGACAAACCCCCGTACCTTCCAAGAGATTCCACTCCACTCACCGAAAGTTACAGTCTGGTGTGGATTCACAGCCACATTCATCCTTGGACCGTTCTTTTTCGAAGAGGTTACTTCCAATGGCCTTGAGACATGTACCGTGACGGCCAACAGGTACAAAAGGATGCTCGAAACATTTGTTGTACCCCATTTGCAGCAGCGCCAATGCCTTGACACCATTACTTTTATGCAAGATGGAGCACCTCCACACATTGGACTCCCTGTGCAACAGTTTCTTCGCCAACATTTCACCACTGACAGAATAATCAGTCGCGCGTTTCCGACAACTTGGCCATCTCGTTCACCGGATCTTAATCCGTGTGATTTTTGGCTTTGGGGACACTTAAAAAACCTTGTTTATCGAGAACGTCTGATAACCTTGGCAGATTTGAAAGAGAGTATCAGTCTGCATGTGAGAAGCATCTCAGATGACCAGTTACGATCCGCAGTTGAACAAGCTGTCCACAGACTTCACATTTTACATCTTCAGGAAGGGAACCATATTGAGCAGCATTCCCTGCATCGATAACGTCCTTGTTTCATGTATGCTTGGTACTTTCAAATAAAATGTGTTTAAAACGTGTTTTTGTGTCTTTTCAGCATACGTCCAGTGGTACAGCGCCACCTATCGGTGATTTCTGGAACTAAATTTTTTTTTCGTGAAATCCGTTTCCCCATTTTTTGAATAGTATGTCCACAAATTTTCAAGCCTTTACACTGAGTAGTTCGATATCCAGGGAGGTCAGAGTAGGGGTGTTTTATTTCTGGCCACCCGGTAGATGGGGTACATATATGTCAAAAGTTTGGGAAATACTGAAATAAAAAGTTAAAAAAAATGCAGTACACTTGTTGATACTGTTCCGTTCATGGGGGGTGGGGTAGTCGACTGCATATAAGAAGTAGAAGCAGTGACAAAGTAAATAGTTTGAAAAGAGGAATACTTCAGAATAAAACTGAACATCACTGAAGATCCACAGAAAATTTGACGGATTTTTTTTTACTGTGCTATTTTATTATGCATTTTGTATTTTCTCACCAATAATATTGAGGGTGAATATTTTTTGAGCATATAACAATCATTTAAAAGTGAATTACAGAAATAGTGAAACCTGATTCAAATTGCAAATGCTTGAGTAATGTATTACTAAAAAATTTATTTCTAAAGTAAATTTTTCTACTTCTAAAAGTAAAATTATTTCTAAGTCAACTTCTATAAGTACTACTTTTGATGAACATTGAGTATGCTCAAAGATTCACAGAAAATCATAAATATAAAAAAAATAATCTAACGATAAAGAATAACCAAATGTGACCTCTCACGTTACGTATTCTGTCCTTTTTCCCCAACAATACTGATGGTTGAGCATCCTTTTTGAACAGGTTATGTTCATTTATAGATCAGCCATAGAATATAGTGAAATCTGATACGTTACTCAAGCATTCGAAAATCGTATGTTTTAAAAAGAAATTTCTAAAGTAATTACTACTTTTAACCCACTTCTAAAAATAGTAATTTTGATAAACAATGAGCATACCTGAAGATCCACAAGAAATCTGACGAAAAAAATTATCAAATCTGATATCGTTCAATACACATTCTATACTTCCTCTCCTATACTCATCAAAACTCTATTCTATATTATACTTCCAATACTAATGATAAAAATTCTTTTTGAACAGATTATGCTCATTAACAGATCAGAGATAAAATATAGTGAAATCCGATTTTAATTTCGAATGCTCGAGTAATGTATTTCTAAAAGAAGTTATTTCTATATCTACTTTAAAAACTTACTTCTATGTTTACTTTAAAAATTTATTCCTATGTCTACTTTTAATAAACATTTAGAATGCATGAAGATTCGCAGAAAAGTGATGGAGAAAAATTCCAACTGAGCTCTCCCCCAAAAATACTGATGATGATATACTTCTCATTTACAGAGTAATCATAGTATATAGTGAAATTGGATAAGAATTTTCCTAATTTCTTTTATTCCTTTCATTATATGCTTGAGTAATGTTATTTTTAAAAAGTTACTTCTAAAGTAAGTAGTACTTTTGATAAGCATTGAGCATGCTTGCAGATTCATAGAAAATCTGACGGATGAAAAGTCTACTTGCAACGGTGCTCTATATCATATACTTTCCCTGCAACAAAATTTTTACCCCCTCTTTTTTTACTTTTTCTTTGAATTGGTCAGCCGGACGATTCGAAATCTCGAAATAAAATCGGGGTTACGAAAGGCAACAGAGTTTCGGTTTTTATCTATTGATATTTAGAGAGGTTTCTTTTTCGATGCGGGGCACAAATCTACATCCAAGAAGGGGAATCCAAGATTGAATATTCCTTTTTTTTTCTTTTCTTTTCAATAACCCTATTCCTTTCGGGTTCCCATTTATTTATTTATTTATTTTGCTGCTACTTAGGTTTACCGAATTTTTGACAAATTTCATCTTACAGGGTTGGTAGAGAGGGTGGGTAGGGTGGAGAGAAGTTACTTTTTCAATTTATCCGCATCTCCATCTTCTTTTCAATAGGAGATTTAACTCCATTCCTTCCCACGACCACCTGCTTCACCATTCGATTTCTGCCTTAGCTTCCCCTATGATAAATTGAAGAGTTTTTGCATTTTATAAATATATTTTTTATAAAGAAAATACAAAAATATACGACGAAGAATAAGTTTTTTTTTTCTTCCCTTCGTATTTTTTGGTTTACTACAAGTGATGTGGAATTTGACAAGATTCTGAAAATCCACGTTGAAAATCGATATTTGATCCGATACGACTCGATATTGTAATCCTAATCGATAATTCTGAAATCTTTGATGAAATTTTTTAAAATTTGGTTTACTACAAGTGGATATGGAATTTGACAGGATTTCGAAAATCCATGTAGTGAATCGACACTTTATCCGATGCTGTAATCCCAATCGATACGTCCAAAATCTTTAAGATTTTTTTTTAAACTTTAAATAAAAATCAAGCATTCAAACTGATTCTTAAAAATAATAAAACCGTACTTATTTTGTTAAAGTTTATTCTTATCTGATGAATAAAAATCTTCAATGAACAATATTAGAAGTAAGGACCATGATATTCGTAGATCAGATTTCTAATTTAGTAAAATTTGATTGAATATGAGTTTTTGAACGAAATTTGGCATTATATGTAAAGGCATATGACTCAAATTATTGAAAATCTCACTTTCCACAATAGGAAAATTCCTATATACTAATTAATTCTGTGAACTAACTTGAATAATCAATTTTTTCGACCTAAATCTGTTTGCTACCTCAAGCAGTTTCTATCAATGTCAATTTTCTGAAATTCCAATAACAAATAACAAATATTCAGAGGTGTTCCAATTTTGGAAAGAGGAATTCAGAGGTGTTTTTTTTTGGAAATAGTACTGAAATTCTGTTGGAGTCTTTCGCACTCTTCAGAGCACATATCGAGTTTGATATGTTAATAATAGAAGTTTTGTTTGATATGTTTGATAATAGAAGAATTCATAATAACTGGATGAAAAGTCGACACGTGCCTTCTGTTACACATTTTCCTTTAATTTTGATGGTACTTGCAATTTCAAGTAAAGATTTGCAATTATTATTAGAAAAAAATATAAAAAATAGCCATTTTATTGTGACAGCTCGTAGTGTACAAGAACACTGTTACGACAAAAAAATAAAATGACATATCGAAACGTCAGTTACTTTAAGGCGACAATATCCTACCTTACGCTAAATGTGACAATTACCAGGACATTATTACCACAGTAAATAACAAAATGATAATCATAATGCGTCTCAACTACTTGCAATGAATGTTTCTTAGTTATGTAACTACTACTAAAATAGCTGAAAGAGATCTTATCATTTTATTTTATTAACGAAAAAATTTAGTGAATTATACTCTGAATATCTACTTTACTCATATTAAAAGTAAACAAGCAAAGATTCTGAAATTTCTCCTATGACCATTTTCTTATGCACATACAAATATTGTCCCAATTATTCTTAACAAACATGTTGCGTGTACTAAAAGAGA